>JAODAL010001114.1:0-248322 GCA_025379985.1 Phyllomedusa bahiana | reverse complement strand
GTCTAAAAGCTCGTTGTCATCCAGAAGAAATGATGGTTTTCCGGGTCCAGGATCTTTCCCAAAAAACTGTCAATTTAGTAAGATTAATCATGTTGTGTGACTACGCCAGACGGTGAATGTCACAAGATTTGTTATTGCCACATGCATAAGTCGATGAGATGGAAAGGAATGGGTGTGATATACATTTTAGAAAGCTGTAGGCGTTAGTGCTGTACTGTATTGCTCATTAGTACATCTGGCTAATCTTTGTTTTGTAGATTCAAGAAACTTTCAGGTCTATGTTCTTTGAGTCTTTTTAGTGCTTGTAGAGTGCTGCTGCTATTGTATTGTTTGCATTGCTTTTTGCTGCCACACCAGTGTGCACCTAGACTAATTTTTTTTTTAAATTGTTTAGGATGTGCCAACCAAATTTTATTTTTAAAGTAGAAATAAGCATTCAGAAATGGAGGTTTAATTATTATAACCATGCATTTTAAAGAAACTTATGAAGGCAAAAATTGGAGAACAGTAACTGGAATAGTGTTAAAGAAAAAGTTATTGAATGCTTTATCTTGTATAATTGTGTTTTATATTTGACTAATTCAATAGGGAGAAAGAGGTGTGTGTGTGTATATTGACCTCTCATGGCTTTATTCTAATTATCTGTGTTAATTGTCTGCAGATTTGATATAGTTTTGCCTCATTTCTGCTACAAATATGGCAGTGTTTAAAAAATGAAGAACTCAATCTGACATCACAGAAATATGATGCCAGCCCTTGCACAAACCACCAACTTTTTCTTATTGTATTTGCTTTGATCTGACTTCAAACTCAAATAGGTTCAATGATCACATCAACAGATGAGAACTAGACAGCAATTGAGACAATGCAGAAACTTAACATTCTGCAGCCTACTTTCCTTTTGGAACAAACAGATATTATTTATCAACGGAGGTTTTATGGAAGTGGTTCCCTTGAAATTTTGAAATGTTTGTATCTGGTTACTATGACATATACATCAGTGGTAACTAGTTTTGTGTGTGGATATTGCCATATGCTGCTTTCAAAAACTTGTTTGGTATGCCGTAAAAAATGTCACTATTATGGATACTTTTGTTGATGTTGTGGAAGAAATCAAATTTCTGGTCATTTAAGCAGATTGTTCACTTTTTTAATTTTTTTTACTTTACATTGGTGCTTCAATTAGAAAGTAGAAAAATGCCTACGCGCCTCTGTCCTGCTTTCCATTCCTGTGCTGCAAGGTCCACCATCTCTCCTAGTCTTCTGTTGTCATCCACAGCTCCATTCTCTCTGGGCTACGGCCCGATGTTCTTCTACTTACACAATCTTCTACCTGTGACTTATTTGAGAAAGGTCACACTTGACCGAAACGTCAGATGAATTATTTAGTCACTATTCCTGTATATATTCGTATTGGAGCATGTTGAATAAATTTGGAAACTTCATTGTATCAGAAAAGTTGGTGTGCTGTCAAATTTCTAAATAGACTTCATCCTGGAGCTGGCAGTAAGAACATCACCACTGATTGACACTTCTTGATATCACCATTCAGAAGTGAAGGGCTCCAAACGGGTATGTCGGGCAATACAAGTGACCGGGGCAGCGGTGGCTTTCTGACTGTCAGAATCAGGAATAAAACAGAAGACTAACTGCATTTACTAACTGCAGCACCAGCTTATTTTGTTAAATTAAAGGGGTTGTCTCATCTCAAAGTTTCGTAGGATGCATGAGTGAAATAATGCTGCTTTGCTCTGTCACTTCCTGGTCAAGCTGTCTGTAATTGGCATATGAGCTCCGTGTATTCAGACTTCTCTGTTTATTAGTCTAGATTAGCTAAATTACCTTCTACCAGGACAGGAGAAGCTTCTGAGCTCATGTAAACAGAGCAATTACTGTCTTTTGTCTGAAAGATCGGATAACACACAAGCTCTCACTGCCTGTGACCTGTGTGATGACCTCACTCCCTGCTATCTGATACAACAAACAGCAGAGGAGAAGGAGTACACAGGTCGGTCACTTGGGAAACTAGAAAATCCTCAGAAGGTGATAAATTCACTTGTAGTTCCTTAACAAAAAAAACAAAACAAAAATGAACAAAGCAATATATTTGGAAAACATCTTCATTTAGTGTTCCCTATGTTTGGAAAGCTATTCTTTGTAGCGAGACAACCCTTTCAAGTAACACCTGTGGTAGAGTAAATTATGAAGCTTCCATGCCAAAGAAACTTTAAAACTTTTAGTATTCCAGTTCTTAATCTTTAAAGGGGCTGTCGGTTAGTTTAAAAAAATGATCTGCTAATGTGGTGGCTTAAAAATATATAGCATTTTAAAAGTTACCTCTCCTTTGAAGGTTGCGCCAGTCTGCCACTCCCGTAGCTCCCTGCCAGTAATGTCATGTGACACTGCAGCCAGTCACTGGACTCAGTGGTCACTTGCTGTATAAATGGCATATGATAGCCAAGGCCAGTGATTGCTTGGAACATCATGCAACTGATGAACTGGATGTCATTCGTGAGGGGCTCGAGCAGTGGTGGCAGCGTTAGAACAGAGAAGCAGCTTCACAGGTGTTTTAATGTTTTTTTTTCTATTTCTAAGGCCCCCTTAAATAACTTATGCATACATGTTAAAAGAACCTGAAAAATACTACACTTATGCAAAATCTTAAAAGCATATGTCTCAATAAATGTAGTATGTAGTCACTTTTAAGCTCCATAATGGTACTACTATGTTACTACTATAGTGAATGCTCTTCTAAAAGGTCATGGATTGGTACCACCTGTTTTCCTGTAAGGCTACTTTGACATTTTAATTGCACATATTTTGGCTCCCTTTCCCTTCTACAATCCCTCTCTATATATGCATATTGAACCTATAATCTCTGAAGAAGAGTTAAAGTTCAACGTTTATATGACAGCTACCCCCAATGAATACTTTTCTAAGCTGAGCAGCATCTCCAGTGTGTTCAAAGGCCACAGCAGGCTGATCATATCACTGCGCACTCATCATTTTAGCATTTTATGTGATGTAGTTTTTGAGGGATGGTTTTGAAGTTGTGGATAAACCCTGAGAACCAGTGAATAGTGCCAGTGATTGCCCATTTTTATTACATTAGTCTTAAGCATATTTCTAGTTTTAAAGATGGCCACAATAGATGGACGTCATGAAATGGACCTTGGCAGTTTAGATTATCTTGAGCTTTGTAGCGACCTGTTCACCTGGGTGAGTCCATTACATGACTACATGGTTTCCCAACAATCTAGTCTACTTATAGATAATGGTTTTTGGTGGTAGGTTTGTCCTTCAATTAAAGGGTTTGTACTGATGATGCAGAGCTATCATGCAAATTGTATGGGCTTTATATTGCTATTGTAAAATTCAAGGTTTTTTTATGTGGAATATGACAAGAAGGAAAAAATAGGGGTTAGTTTATTAAGCCTGCTGCTGATATACTAAGCTTTTGTTTCAACCCATAGAAGTGTAACCTAAACATGTTAATATTTAACTTGCCAAGAAATATAAACCATAGTTGAACAAGTCATCAGTAAACACGTTACTGACATCTGGTGCACAGCAACACTCCGCGTTGATTACAATATTGGATTTTCAGGTTTTATGAAGCATTAGTCAGGTGCATGTAATCGTTTTTGTCATTCAAATTAACATGCATCTTCTTTTATCTAAGTGAAACCAAATAAATGATTACATAATTATTATCTTGCTAGGCCCATTTCACAAGGCTGTTAAAGGGCTACATTTTACAGTTCCTATTATAACGGTTATTGTTGTACCCCCAGTGTTTCCACTGAACCATACTTGAATTCCTACAAAAATTGATGGTGATCCAAGTTCAGTTGAAACTGTGAGGACTCTGAGGTTAAAACTATAATAAAACCCTAAAATGTGGCCCAATCCCAGCTAGGTGAAACCAGTCTATACATTAAACCATTAGTTGAGATATTTTGGACCTTAAAAAAATGGTTTTGCAACAATGTAAAAATTATTTGTAAATGATTTACATGCACTAAGACTAATCAATAATGTAATGTCTCTTGCTAAAATAACTTTGTCTTACTGTATTTCATACAGTTATATGACCAGACTACATACCGGGATGTCACACATCCACTCTAGTGCTCACTGATATTCGCTATGTTTATGGAGGGATTGTGTTTCACATCCTGGGCACCAGATTGTATTGAGCAGTAGACGTGGGAGCTGTGTCTAATAGCAGAACTGTTGTGTGTAGAAACCATGAATAAAGCACTGTTTTACATAATGTTATGGATCCCACCCACAACAAGCCCTTCAACATTGAAGGCGTGTTCCAAAAGTTGAAAATGCTCAATTTTCTGTCGAGGAATGATAACGAATAGAAGCTAAGACTCCTGCATATCTCCTGGACCAGCGGCCATCCATTTTATCTCTGCTGAGGCAGTAAAAGGACATTGTTCACCTGACAGATACAGCCAATCATAGACTAGAGCGGTCACAGGTACATGATGGTGTGAGCTGGGAATAGCTGCACCTTTTGTGAACAATGAACTTTCACTGCTTACTTTCTAGGTGAACGGACCCAATGTGGGGACTGAACAGGAGCGTCCGAGGTAAGTTTGTGTCTTCAATTCTTCATCGAGCCCTGGCAGACCAATGAGCATTCTTAAATCTTGGAACACCCCTTTAAAACAGATCTGCTATCCAGAGCTGGGTAGGATATTGAAAATGAACAATAACTACTTCTGAGACATTATGAACGTTCAGACACATTCAGATGTAATAGACTTAAAGGGGTTGTTTCACCACGCTGTTTCACAGACCCAAAAGCAGCTTTCACTCATGCATCCTGTCTCTTCCTAGTCACGCAGTGGGTGATTAGCATGTCAGCTCTGTATCCAAAGGTCTGCTAATTACTCTGACATGAGAGCAGAAGATGTTTAGATAAAGTCCAGAGAAGCTACAGAGCTAAAGTAAACAAAAGTAGTCGGTCTCATCTGTTAGATAGCAATAAAGTTCTCGGGCTGCTGGCAGATGTGTGTGCCGACCTCTGTAATGGCATCATCTCTGCTATCAAACAACAGGTCGGTAACCTAAGGAAGCCTGAGTGCAAAGCAATATATTTAGAAAACGTCTTCATTTACCTTTCCCTACATGTTGAAAGCTAATTTTTGTAGTGAGACAACTCCTTTAAAATTCATTTTTAAAAGGTTATTCCCACTTTAGAGAATGATGGCATATCGCTAGACTATGCCACCATTGTGTGATCTGCTATGTCCCACCTTTGGGACTCTCATGTATCAGACAATGATTGAAAATCCTACAAATATGTAATTGTCTACAGTGGGACAACCGCATTTACTGCCTTAGACCAGGGGTTCCCAAACTCCAATCCTCATGCCCCACCAACAGGTCATGTTTTCTGGCTTTCCTTAGCAGTGCACAAGTGATTTAATTATGCTGCACAGGTGATCTCATTATGGTCCGTGCATTCTGTGGGATATCCTGAAAACATGACCTGTTGGTGGGGCGTGAGGACTGGAGTTTGGGAACCACTGCCTTAGACATTTATGGCATATCACTAGTAAGTGCGAGTCTCGCCTCTGGAACCTGCACCTACCTTATGGACGGACCTTTGAAAACTTTGGACTGAGACTATAGAAGTGGCCGTTGTTGCATGGTTACTCTCCATTTATTTCAATGGGAGCTGTGATTACAGTCAAGTGGTTGCATTTAACTTTACTCCGAACTTTTATTGAAATGAGTAGACAGTAACCATCCATTCTGAGCTGGGGGTTTCGGGAGCCCATTCTCAAGATTGGAGCTGGTCCCTCCTCTGGTAACAGCTCCTATTTGGCATTAATGGCATATTCTATTGCTGTGCCAAAAATATATGATGATAAAACCTTTTCCATGTGTTTCATTTTAATAGCATGCAATGTATTAAATATAAATTTAAAGTTTGCTACAACTGTAGGTATTTTCCATATGTTTATTAGGCATTTTTTTGGCATGTGTATGTTTAACTGATGTCTGTGTATTCGGTATGCAGAGCAAGTTTTTATTTTTTTTTCATGTTGGATATTGTTGCACTTTTCATATTAATAGATCAATATAAAACTGTTATAGATACAGCTCTTTATTACACAAAATGTTTCCAATTTTTTTTTTTCTTCCACCTTGGTTATTCTTGTTATTTTACCTTTTTATTGTAATCATTGGAAGAGCAAATATGTATGTATGTTCTCTGTTAAGATCTGCCATAAATTTACTTTGAGAAGTTTCTTTCTATGCACTGGTTTAATGGTGATCATGTGATAAGTCGCAGCATCGCCAGGCTAGAGACAGGATTTAGAAAGTGTTCCAATGGCTGTGATGAGATGGCACCTCAGAATACAATGACATTTATTACTGGTTTTACCATTTGCCTTTTCGGTTTGTATATATTTTAATAACATGATTAGGGGGGGAAGTTATCTTACTTGAGCTCATGGTTTTAGCTGTGAATGAAAGCTGTTTAAAATCCATTCTTGTAGGTAAGAAGATGATATGTTGACTTTTATGGTAGAATTGTGAGCATGATCTGTGACTGTGTAGGGAAGGGGAAGAGGTCACTGTCTCAATCATGTACTGTCAGATTGTTATAGAGCAGGAGGAGCGAAATAGGTGAATACATTTAATAGTTTTGTGTCAAAATGTTGAGTATAAGGCCATGTCCCCACGGCAAGGGTTTTCTGAAAAACCGGCCGAAAACTAGCACAATGGTGCTCTATGGAAAACCCGTGCAGCAGTCCCCACTGCATGGGTTTTCCGTCGGGCCGTTTTTCCGCCCGCCGTCCGGCTACAAAACATTGAACATGCACATTCTTCCGTCTGGTTTCCAGATGGAATCTGTGCATGTCAATGTGGAGGGGGAGGGCTTTTCTCCGCTCATTGCGGAGAAAAGCCGCCTCCCCCCCCCCCCAGCACGGCCGTGGGGACAGCCGCAAAACGGGACAAATACCGGCCGGCAAACCGGCCGGTATTTGTCCTGTTCAGTGGGGATGCGCCCTAAGTTTCCTGCTCATTTTAGGATTAGGAGTCCGGTGGGGGTCTCACATAAAGGGGTTGTCTCACTACAAGGACTGCTTTTTATGTTAAAGATCCTGCAAAAATAAGTCACTTTGCAATATATGTCCATTAACAGTCTCCTACCTACTCTGAGATATCCACTCTTGTATGGGCTGCATCAGATCCTCAGGTCGCTAAAGCTACCTACCTGTACAATCTCTCATGATAGGCTGCCAGCACTGGTCGCTATAGCTATAGACCGGGCTTCTACTGCAGCCTAGTGGAAGCCAGTAAACACACCCCTGAATTCAAAGTGAAGCCAAGAAAACAGGACTGAGGTAAGATAAATCAATGTAGTGAGACAACCCCTTTAATGACTGATAATTGTCTTTGTATGCACTGTACTTTATAGTGACTCTTTTAACAAAAAATGATCTACTGTATCCATCTGCTCAGCTCATCTGGCTCTATAACATACTGCTGGTGGATTAGACAGTATTTTTTGGAGACAGGTTCCCTTTAAAGTAGGCCAAACCATTTATGGCTGCATCAACCAGCAATCTAATGTTTATGGAAGTCTCTCAAAGTGTCAGGCATACTCGACTTGATGTATCCTTTGTAGACCCTGGGAAAGAAGATTACGCTAGAGGTGTTTAGTGTTTGCTTAAAGCCCCCTCCTTATTGCAGTAAATAGGTGCATTTTACAGGGGTTGTGAGAGAGAGATGAAGTTTTTGCAATAGTCTCAATATTGCATGCAATGTTTAATCTGACATTTTAGGAAAAAAGTCTGTAAGGTGGGGCTATGATTAATAAAAAATAAAAAACTCGCCCCATGGCTGCTGCTGCTCTAGCACTGTGATATCCCCTTTGTTCCCCACTCATGGTGTCACATCCATTACTCTTGTGCCACTGCAACCAATCACTGGCTTCAGCCACATGCCATACATGCCAGCAGTGACATTGAGGCCAGTGATTGGCTGTAGTTTTGTGTAGACCTTTGATGTGACATCATCAATGGGGACTGTTGGGAAACATAAGAGCTGTTTTGGAAATGCAGCGGCTGCACGTGTAAGGTACATTTTCTTTTTTTTTTCTTTTATTATCGTAGCAGTCCTGGCCTATAGTAGTTTGTCGTGTTTTATAAAAAATTTTTTTTCCAGATAGTCCCTTTAAGTCACAGTTTTGTAATATAATTTAATTTTCTGAAAAATGCTATAATTTGATGTCCAAGCAATTGGCTGTAGAGTCAGATTTAGTGAAGCTACACTTATTTCACTTTTTTCCTGTTTCTATATGGCCATTTGAATGATCATCTCAAATATATGATGCCAAAGAGGATATCTGCAGTCCCACTGTTTAAACATACTGGATCGAACAATTCTACTGTGGTAAATCAAGCACATCTTACCAGATTTGTCTTGTTTTGTATGACAACATAATAAAAATGTGCAATTGTAGTTGGTTTAAATGAATATGACATGATTGCCCAGGAAGCTCAGCCTTTGAGAATGTGTTTGTTCCTGCAGACTGTTTCAAATGAATGTTATTTCTAGCTGTCAGACTTCAGATCAAGGGCTACGCCAGATCTTTACCAGCTTCTTGATATATATTTTTTTTTCAGATGAATTAAAAGAACAAAATATTGCCTCAGTGAAAAGGTAGTTTGGTGCTGACAAAGAAATAAAGAGCGAGTAAAAGAGACATAGACACTCAAGCTATGTGGTTCTGTGACAAAGAAATAATATAGATTTTGTACATATAACTTAGAATGAAGAAGATATAGCCACTCGAATGAGGTGATTCTAAAATCTTTTTCTTTTTCCCTAAGGTTGGGGGGGGGGATGTTACATGGCTATTTTAATCACACCAGCTTAGTCTGTGCCGACTGAGGAACATGGGTAACGTGATGGGCATGCCTCTTTAGGGTATGTTCACACAGCGTATTGGGACGTGTACTGTACGCTCCACAGTACGCCTTGTGTTTTGGAAGCACGTGCTGATCTGCACTTACCTCCAAGGACAGGTGGGGGGTGGGGGGGGGCAGCTCCATTCACTTCTACTATCAGCGGCACATGTCACGTCTCTCCCCGTATGATATGATCGTATTTTACACCTGGGGGAGACAGGGGGTAATTTTTTAGTTCTCATAAAAGCGGGAATTGCCGTAATTGGGCATTTTTGCCCCCTAAAAGCGCAAAAACGTGGAAAAAAAAGCGGCCGCAATTTCCCATGTGAACCACCAGATACATTACTTAATAATTTGATACTTACCTTGTTGGAGAACAGTGACCATCTTGCGCTCTCACTGGCAAAGCAGTGGGATTACACCCACTGGCAAATATTTGGACCACAGGCAGTCCCCGACTCACACCGTTCCGACTTATATCTGTCGCCTAGTTACAAACGGAGACTTATAGGGCATGCTGGCACTTATAGTTCCATGTTCCACAACAGATAGTAGCTGTGGAATGACAAGTTCCAGCATGCCGCAGCAGCACGTGAGGTGAAAACTAGGTAAAATATTCTTAACAGGGGCACAGACAGCAAAACAAATGTAAAAACCCTTCCCTGCACTATCCAAAACGGGGAAAAAAAACCTTTTGTGCTGGACATTTAATAAATATACCTGTTCCGACTTACATACAAATTCAACTTAAGAACAAACCTACAGTCCCTATCCTGTTCGTAACCCGGGGACTGTCTGTATATAAGTTTAAGTTTTTTTAATATCAGTAGGCTTGGTGGAGAAGACATTAAAATAAGATACCAATCAGATAATATTTGCTGTTTTAGAGAACACTACCAGAAAGATTTAGTCTGATCCTGAAGTCCTTTTGGTCATGTTTTAGGTAGGCTAGTAAGAAGTAGAGGGCAAATAGAAGAAAGTAGGTGCAGGATCTGAGTACACAGATTTGACATCCGTCACTATGGCGAGAAATAGTAGCTGTAGACCCAAAATGGTAGGAGACCTATGTTCAAAACAGTTATATGGGTTAGGGTAATACAATATAGTTGCCAAGGTGTACATGGTCTTAACGTAAACGTATTTACCAAGAGTGACCTTGCTTTGTATTTTGTCAGGGAGTCTTTTATTCTATGATCTGCTTACTGCAAACTTCTTAAAATATTGCAAATACTTCAGACTGTTGTAGTTTTAGATAAAATATATTGCTACTAATTACATTAAAAATAATTCTGAGTAATTAAAATGTTGTCAGTGGAGCCTGCATGTTATCATTTACAAAGCAACTTGCTGCTGAGGTCTTGAATATGTAGGCAAGACCATCAGAGAGTTTAGGAGACGTGTTGGGGAACATATCAATGAAATTCGTTGTAACAGAAAGACCCCCATTTCTCGTCATATCAACACAATCCATGATATGGATCCCTAAAGCATTAAGTTCATGGCCATTGATTGTGTGAAACCGTCCATCATGGGCGATTGGGATAAAAAATTGTTGTAGTGGGAGTCTTTCTGGATTTATAAGTTGAAGACATTGTCCCCTAAGGGCTTAAAGGAATATTTAGAATTTTTCTTTCAATTAGCAATGGATACTGTAAAAAAAAAAAAAAAAAAAAAAAAAAAAAATATATATATATATATATAACAAACTCAAAAGAAAGAAAACATATATATATATATTAGAAGTTTCCTGTATTTGTTTTCTTTTGTATATTTCCTCTATCATTTGCCCTTTTTTGGCATCGTAACAGTCAGAATAAGCATTCATTTAGTTACGGTTATCGCTGTAACATGGGTGATGCAGTAGCTGCGGCGCCGCTATATTCACTATGGGTGCCGTGGCAATAGTTTTTTCCTTGTTCACATAAGCTGACCTATGTGTCGGAACAGGAAGTTTGGTGGCTAATTCTTGTGTGTGGCCGCCCGTGCCGGTGGCACAGTTAGCAAAGTGAGCACTTCCTTTGCCTTACACCTTGCCAGAGGTACAGCATGGCACACACATATGGGTAAGTCTTACCTTGGACTATGTTCTCTTTTGGGCTAGTAGCGATACACGTTCTCTGAGCCTGTGTATATTGAACTACCATGTGTTATCACCATAATGCAAGTAATATCTGTCTGTAGGTGGGTTATTTCCAAGTTATTGGATGGACTATCTTTGACAGTTTACTAGCTTTGTACATATTCGATTAAAGTCATCCGCCAGTCTTTTGTCCATAGGAACAGACAACTGTACATTTTTTCTGTCATTCCTATTTGGTACTTTCTATGCCAAATTTATCCCCTGATGGGTATAGGCACATTTAAACATGTTGGGACTTTTTTTTGAGGTACCAGGGACTTTTGTGAGGTACCACAATTAGTGCAGAGATCAGTGTGCACTAGGAATAGGCTTCCAGATGGGGTCGTCCTTTTCAGGCCAGTTACCCTGTATTATTTTCTCATAGGTTTTTGTATTATGCCAAGTAGGGTATAACAGGGTTTGTTCCTACTTTGTGCCTTTTTATATTTGTATATTTGCACTTACTGACCATTTTTGTATCTGTATGCCTATGGATTTTTTTGTATGTGTTTGGGCAATTGTCCTATTTTTAGACCTATTTATTAAAGGTTATGTCTTAAGTACACACCCTATTAGGTTATATCCTGCATGTTACACCAACAATTATGCCTGGCTTAGTTCAGGTTCAGTTCACTTATAAGTACATGGTTGGCTGTGTGTCAAGGAACAGTTTTATGAATTGTGGTAGTTGTAATTTTCCAAATACTGTTGGAAAATGTCAGAGCTGCTTAGAAAAGCAGTACAACTGAAAACACTGACCTTTATTGTCTCTCACTCCAGAGTGAGACACTTACAGCTATCTCCTTGAAACCTCTTTCCAGGGCTAATATTACCTTATTTTTTTTTTGTCAAAAGCTGCAACCAAAGCGATCTATTTATCTTTTATAAGTACTCATAAAAATGAATTATGTAGAATAAAAAAGTTTTGGCTAGTTTAAGCTTGAGTAGATTAATTATTACTTATGCAATGAAAAACCTTGGAGCATTGAACGTGATAGAAATTTCACTAAGTTTTAAAGTAATAAAAATAAATGGGAGTAGGTTGATGGTAAGAAATGCACATATTGACCAAAAAATGGCTTTATTTCATTAACCTGGCACCTCAGGGTACCATACCAAAGTTTGGACCTTGGCCCCCCTGTCTAGTTCACAATGACCTTTTGAAGCACTAATTACATGTATATTAATATATACTGTATATCCAAATGTTTTTGTATGTACTCGTTTTAATTGATGTAAGCACAAAATAATAACATTGCTCATGTAAGAATATTGATTTAGTTTGCCATAAAGGATTGGTGGCTCATGATTTAAGAGATTTATTCTCTCCGTCTGCATTGATAGGGAGTACTTTGCATGCTGGACCAAATAGCTGAATTACTCTACAGTGAGTTTAAAAGTTTCTTGACATTTCAACACGATATTACCGTTTACATCTAAAATTAATCTAGATAAAAGTTGAGTAACTTTGTAAATAGATTACATTTCCCTTCCTGTGTACTGATAGGTTACAGTCTGGTAATACCCTGTTTCCCCGAAAATAAGACAGTGTCTTATAATAACTTTTGCTCCTAAAGACGAGCTAAGACTTATTTTTAGTGGATGTCTTTATGTTTCCATGAACAAGAATTCACATTTACAGTTGAAAAAAAATCCACATGTATTAATATACTGTAGTGATTTCATCACAAACATCAGCATAAGCAGCCAAACTCTGAATTGCATCAAAAAATGCACTGTTTTATTTTCGGGGGATGTCTTATTTTCGGTGAAACAGGGTAAAGTTTGTATTATAATCTAGTGCTGCATATACACATTTGCCCCTAACATCTTGCTTTAAGACACTTCCTTGTATGCCTTGAGAGAGTATATAGCAGATTACTTTACCATGCCTAGGATGAAGATTTATTAAAATAAACGCCATTAGCGCAAGCAATGCTGAGACACTGAAAAAACAAGCATTATGTGAACATAATTTAGTATATTTCACAAGTGGACAACTCCTTTTATAGTTTATAGCTACATACTCTGTTTCCCCGAATGGATGTTATTTTTTTTTTTTTTTCTATGAACCATAATTCACATTTATTGTTGAATATAACTTCAACATGTATTAATATACTGTAGTGATTTCATCACAAACATCAGCATAACAGCAAACTCTGGAATTGCATCAAAAAATACACTATATTATTTTGGGAGATTTCGGATTTTCGGGGAAAGAGGTACTAGCAACTCTCAGCATAATAGTTTAGAAACAGAGGATTCTATCACAAATGTAATTCAATGCTACATGAAGAAGTCTTGGTTTGATAGATTCCTGATACTACATAACACAGTTTATCGATGCAAAAAAAATGCACCATTCAATTTCGGGGAAACGGGGTAGTTTACTAGGCTGAAAAAAAATATCCATCCAGTTCAGCCTATTGTGCTATAGTGTTGATCCAGAGGAAGGCAAAAATCCCCATGAAGTATAATCCAATTGTCCTCATTTTAGGGAATTATTTCTTACCAACAACAATCTGACAATTGGAATAAATCCCTGGATCAACGACCTTTTCTCAGAATCCTAGTCACTATAACTTGTTAAATTATTACACATTAGAAATGCATCCAGGTCCTTGTTGAACTCATAGTGAATTCACCATGACAGGTTCCTCTGGCAGAGTTTCACAGTCTCACTGCTCTTACAGTAACGAATCCCTTTCTATGTTTATGTAGAAACTTTCTTTCCTCCAGATGTAGAGGCTGCGCTCTTGTTTTGGATATAATCCTAGGTATAAGTAGATCTTGGGAGAGAGCTCTATATATTAAACTTGATTATATTTATTAGGTCCCCCGAAGCAGTCTTTTCTCTAAACTGAACAACTCTAATTTTAATCATCTTTCTGGGTATTGCAGGCCACCAAGTCCTTTTTTTTTTACTTTTGTTGCACGCCTTTGTACCCGTTCAAGCTCTACATTGTCTTTCTTATACATTGGTGCCCAAAACTGTACACAATATTCCATGTGTGGTCTAACCAGTGACTTGTATAATGGGAGAATAATGTTCTCATCATGTGCATCTATGCCCCTTTTTAATACACCTCATAATCCTATTTGCCTTTGCAGCTGCTGTCTGACACTGGCTGCTATACCCTGTTTCCCCAAAAATAGGACAGTGCCTTTTATTAATTTTTGCTCCTAAAGATGAGCTATTTTTAGGGGATGTTTTTTTTTTTTCTATGAACAATAATTCACATTTATTGTTGAACAAAAAATCAACATGTATTAATATACTGTAGTGATTTCATCACAAACATCAGCATAAGCAGCCAAACTCTGAATTGCATAAAAAAAATGCGCCATGTCTTATTTTCGGGGAAACAGTGTAGTTAAGTTTACTGTCCACTAAGATTCCCCTGGTTTTTCTGTTTAAAAAGTAATCATGGAATGGATTTTTCCTTCTCATGTGCATAACCTTATCCATGTTAAACCTCATCTGCCACTTCTCTGCCCAGGCCTTCAATTTATCCAGATCTCTTTGCAATAGAACATTATCCTCTATTGTGTTGATTTACTTTAAAGATCTTAGTATCATCTGCAAAGATTAATATTCTACTGCGCATGCCATATGTAAGGTCATTAATGAATATATATGTAAATAAGGCCAAATACTGAGCCCTGTGGTACCCCACTAGTAACAGGGATCCAATCTGACTATGTAACATTGACCACCACCTTTTGTTTTCTATCACTGAGCCAGTTACTTGTACATTTACAAATGATTACCCCCAAGTCCAAACATTGTCATTTTATTTACCAACCTTTTATGTGGCACCGTATCAAATGCTTTAGAGAAATCTAGATATATGACATCCAGTGCCTCACCCCGATCCAGTCTAGCACTGACTTCCTCATAGAAGCTGATGAGATTAGTTTGAAAGGTCCGATCATTAATAGTTTCCTGGATCACTTTTTGACCCTTTTTTTTTGAATATTGACAACACATTTGCTATGTGCCAATCCTTTGGGACTTACCCTGTTAATAAAAACAGGGGCCTGTCTTTCACATTACTTGACTCCCTTAAGACACGGGGGTGTATACTATTAGGACCTGGTGATTTGTCTATTTTAATCTTCTTTAGGTGGAGCTGCACTTCTTCCTGGGATAGACAAGAAATATTTAAGGTTTACCCTATCCCTCTTAGCCTCAATAGGAAGGTCACTTTTTCTTCAAAAAATATGATGAAGTTTTTTTTTTTTTTTTTTTTTTTTTAATAGATTTGCTTTCTCCTCATCACCCTCTACAATACCTTCCTCACTACTTTTCAAAGGGCAACATTTTCAGTTCTAATCTTTTTACTATTTATACAGTTAAATATTTTGGGGTCCGTTTTATTCTTTGGCAACATGCCTTTCTGTTTCCATCTGTGCTTTATCATTTTTTTTGTATATTTATTTTCTTTATAGTTTCAGTGCTTCTTCACTGCCCTCCTGTTTAAGTAGGTTAAACACATTTTTTTTCTACTTACTTTATTTCCATAATGTATGTACCTCTCACTGTTTGTGCTTAAGATGTTTTTTTTAATAATCTCCCATTTATTATCTGTTCTGTTATTTTTGAAGACCTTGTCGCAGTCAATGCGTTAAGGAATCCTCTTATGAACAGATTAGGTAATTTGCCCTTGCCGCTGAGATGTAATGTTTTTGTTTCTCCTCCACAAAATACTCTATTGAAGAATAAGTGGAAACTTATTATATTGTGGTCACCATTTCCTAGGTGCTCCTAACATGAACCTTTGTTACCCTGTCAATCCATACTATTTCCAAAAGGGCAATTTTTCTAGTGTACCAGTATACTTTATGGGAGACATACAAAAGAATGCCTTCTCTTCTGGTTTGTTTAAAAGGTTTTTCAGAATGTGGTGCATGTACGTACAGTATATATTCCATTGAACAAAACAGACGGGGCTAAAGAGAACCTTTCTTTAAGTTAGGTGGGAATGTGAACCATACATTAGCCAAGACCAAGGGACTCTGTCACAGTTGTTAGCCAAAGAGCTGGGAGTATTAACTGCCCGTCTTCATAGATGTAGAAACGATCCCATGTTTAAAGTCTGACTTCTAGCTTTGTTATAAAAAATAACATAGGGTTGATCTTTGTTGGTTAATTCTAAATCATAAATGACTGCTGCCCCTGATGGCAAGGTGGGGTAAGGCAGTTACTCATTAATTATTTTTTTCCTATTCATTATTTATATTGTGCTATAAATGCTGTTGTTGTGTGAAAATAACTTGGAGACTCTTGCATCAGAGTACAAATCTGTGGGGGGAGGGGTGGTTAGTATGGCAAATTATCTGTGTATTTAACAGCAATGCATCATCATAAAATGACCTTATGTTTTAATCTGTGTTTTTAGGTCATATATTTTTAAAGTATATTTTGTGATGTTTTTCATGTCACACGCTACATTTTTAAAAAATATCTTGAAATCCTGCAGTTTCTTTTGGCCGCAAAGCATCATAATAGTCGTAGGGCGCGTCCCCACGGCACAGGTCTGTCTATCCGACTCGTATTTGTCCGATGTTTGTGCCCTGCACACGGCCGCAGTGGACGGCTTTTCTCTACGATGACCGGAGAAAAGCCCTCCCCCTTCCCATTGACATGTTCATATTCCGTCCAAAAACCCACGAAAAAATGAACATGTACAATGTTTTTTTTAGGCCCGGCGGTTTGAAAACCGGCCGGTGGAAAACCCGTGAAATGAGGAATTTTTTTCTTTTTTTTTCCAAGGGGTTTTTTTTTCCATGCCCAAAATTTTGGGGGGGAAAAAAAAGGGGTTTTTTTTTTCTTTTTTTAAAAGGTTTTTAGAAGGGGGCATGCTACAAATTTTTCCTTTGAAAAAAAAGGGGGAAAAGGGGGGGTTTAAAAAGGAAATTTTTGGGGGGAAGGGGGAAAAAAAATTCCCCTTTAAAAAAAACCCCTGAAAAAAAAGGGAAAAAAAAAAAAAAATTTCTTTTAAAAAAACCCCCAAAAAGGATTCACTTTTTTTTTAAAAATAAAAAGGGTTTGGCCCCGGGAATTTTAAACAAAAAATTGGGGGCCTTTGGGGAAGGGGGTTTTTAAAAAATTTTTTTTTTCCCCTTTTTTTTTTTTTGCCCAAAAGGGGGTTTTGGTAAAATTTTGGGTTTGATAATTAAAAAATTTGGGGGGGGGGAAAAATTTTAAGGGGAAAAATTTATCGTTTTTTAACAAAAAGGATCTCTAAAAACCATGTTTTCTTTTTTTGGCTTTTTTTTAAATGTTTTTTGGATGTTTTTATTCAAACTTTTTTAAAAAAATTTTAAATTCCTTTTTTGGGAAAAACCAAAATTTCTGGGGCCGGCCCCGGGGGCCCTTTTTAAAAAAGGGCCATTTTCCCCCAGGGCCCAAAGGGCGGTTTTCCCCGATGCCCCAAAAAACCCCCTCCCCTTTTAAAGTTTTCTTTTTCCCCAAACCCGGGGGGGAAAAAAAAGTTAACTTTTTTTTGGCCGGGGGGGAAAAACCCCAAAAAACCCCTCCCCCCCAAAATTTTTCCTTCGGGGGGTTTCCCCCTGGGGTTTTCACTTTTCACCGGTTTTTTTTTCAACCCCAAAAACGGTGGGGAAAAAAAAAGTGCCAAAAACCCCTTTTCAGCCCCCATACGGGTTTTCCCCCCGGGGGTTTTGCCCCCGGGGGGGGAAAAAACACTTAGCAAATTTCTTTTTTAAAAAAGGCCCAAATGGGGGGGGGTTTTCCCCAGGGGAAAACCCCCCCCCCGGGGGGGACGGGCAAAAGGAAAAAAACCCGGGGGGGTTTTTCCGGAAAGGCCCCAAAAATTTTTTGGGGGTTTTTTAAATTTTTCAAAGAAAAGAAAAAAACCCCAAAAACCAAAAAATTTTTTTTTTTTTTTTGGGGAAGGCCCCCAAGGGTTTTACTTTCCTTTTTACAGTAAAATTTTTTTGGGGGTTTACAAAAAAAGTAAAATTTTTTAAGCCTTTTTCCTTTAAAATTTTTCCCCCTTTGAAGTTTTAGGGGGAAGGCGGAAAAGTTTTTTAAAAACGGAAAGTTCGGGCAGGCCTTTCCTCAACAAAAAACTTTTTTTACTGAAAATAAATTTGGGGGGAAAAAAAAGGCGGGTTTTAAAGGAGAAAAAGAAATTTTGGTTAATTTTTTTGGTTTTTAATTTATTTTTTTTTTCCCAAAATTTAGACCTAAGGGTTTACCCATTTTTTTTTAACAAAAGGGAAAAAACCTGAAGGTTTTTAATTTAAGGGCCATTTTTTTAAAAAACCCAGATTATTTTTGGGGACCTGGTATTTTTTTTTTCCCTTAATGCATTGAAGTGGGTTGCCTTTGGGCCCCTTCCCTTTGAAAAAAAAATTTTGATTTTTTTTTTTCCCAAAAAGGGAGACTCCCCCCCCTTCTTTGAAAAAGGAAAACTATTTTAAATATTTTTTTTTAAAGGGGCCTTTTTAATTTTTTTAAAGGTTTTTAAAACCCCAAAATTCCCCCCTTTTAAAAAATTGAAATTTTGGGTGGTAGACTGCCACATCCTCTGTGGACAATGCTCCAAGACTTTGATCACTCCTGTAATCTAAGTGAAGTTTCAATATTTGACCTGCTTTATGTTAGTGTCTGCCTTGCCTACCTGTACCATCAGTGTATATATAAACAGCTTGTGAAAGAGCCAAAGCTGAAGGAAATGATGCAGCACTTCATTTTAAAAGATTTCAATTTAAAAGTCCTGCAGCACATGTATAATTCTGTATGAGTCACACTACAGTAATTGTACTCATCTCCGTGGATTCGACTTGAAGACTATTATTCATTGTGACACTCACACTATGAATTGTGTGTTTTAATTTGTTTAGCAAATAGTAGTTTAATATGAGAGAGACTTAAGAGCGCAGTGGTCTATGTGCTAGTATCCTCCTCATTTCATGGAACGCTCTCCTGAGAGATGGATTAATTGGAAAGTCGTTTGGGGGTGAGTTTTCCTAGGGGTTTGGGTTTTGCGGCGGTCCTTTTTTTTTGATTGCTTTCAGAAAAAGTTTAGTTCTTGTTTTTTTCCCCGGGAAAGGTATAAATTATAGCTGCTGAACTATAAACCCCCGTATAAAACCTTTTAGTTTTTTTTTTATAAAGGCGTTGGTAGTAGTTTTAAAAACGAAAAATTTTGGTTGTGAGCAACTCTTCTGTATAGAATGCAGTCTTTGGTTCTGGGGTGACTGGTTTTTTTCAATTTCAGTTAGTACTAAGCTTTTACCCCTCCCCTTAGGGTGCTTTCCTACCTGATGTTTTGTACAGCATTAATTGCATTAAAAAAGATCCGAAAAAAAAAAAAATGTGTTTTTGTGCAGAAAGGCACAGCAAATAAGGGTATATTCACACGGCGTTTTGGGTCCGTGTGAACATACGCTTTTGGATGCATGTTTGGGTCTTTTTAGACCGTGTTTCTCACTCCCGTCCCCAAGACCCCCAAAAGGTCATGTTTTTTGGATTTCCTTAACATTCCCCAAGGTGATATATTTTGTAAAAGGTGATATATTAGGCCCGGTTAAAACCGGTTTTTCAAGCCGTTAATTGGAGTCGGGATTTGGCCGCCAACGGCTTATAAGGGGGGGGTGCGGGGGGGGGCGCGGCCCGCGGCCCCAAAAAGACTTGCATTTCCCCGGGCGTATTGGCCTGGATAAATTTCAGGGTCCTTTCTCCCCGCCGACGGTTCGCCGAGCGGGGAGGGCGCGGAATCCCCTGTTTTTATGGAACGGGGGATTTCCGTAATTACTGCGAAGGTTTGGAGCCCTACTGCAGCGAATCCCGGGGCCCCGTACGGCTAATCCGCGGGGAAATAGCCGTGTGAACGGCCCCTTATGTACCAGGTGATTTCATTATTGTAGCGCATTTTCCCCAGTGATTTCATTATTGTCAGTGATTTTGTGGGAATCCCGAAAACATGACTGTTGGGGGTTGAGGACTGGAGTTTTAGAAAAAACTGGGTTTGATGGACCCAAACATGCATCTGGAATGAGCAGTGTGATTTTTACACTGCTCAAATATTAAAACTGTATCAGCGTTTCCCTGCGTGTCCTGAGTGGTCTCACTGCGTTTTTGGATCCGTTCAAGATTGTCTGTCAATTCTTGTCCAAATACGCGCAGGGGTCCCTTTTAAAAAAAAAAGGGTGCGATCCTGCTGCATCCAACACTCTTCCAAACATGCAGTTGCGTGTTGGATCCGATCGACGCTATGTTTTTGGATGTGATTTTCGGATCCATCATGGACCCGAAATCGTATCAAAAAACACTGTGTGAACATATGCTGTACGTTGCTGCACAAAAAACATAACAAAAAAAACACACTGTGTGAAAGAACCCTTAGGCTATGTTCACACGGCTTATTTGCGGGGCGTAATTACGCCCCGCAATTACACCGTTTGGACGGGGGGCGGCAGCGAGGGGCCAGCACCTCGCCGGCCCATAGACTATCATTACTAGCGGCGCCTATACGCTGCTCAAAAATGACATGTCACTTATCTCCCCCCGCGGCGGATTCGCAGGGAGAGGAGACGTAATCCATAGTTCTCTATGAGAACCGTGGATTACCGTAATGACTTGGACGTATTCCAGCCGTAATTCGCGCACTACGGCGCGGAATTACGGACCAAAATACCTCCCATTTTAAGCCGTGTGAACATAGCCTTATGGATAGATGGTGTGTGAGCAATTGTTCATCAGTAATCTAAATCTGTGTAGCTCCTCCCATGGAGCTTTTATTGCCTCCTACTGGGAATATATATATATTTTTTGTCCTACCATTGTCATGGCCATGTTTTGTGATTTATTTATTTTTTTAACAAAGATTTCTACCCACCCCCTACACATGGCCACGTGTTACTAAATCATCAGAATTGCAAATAACTAATAAAAGCATAACTATGTGATGAAACATTATGGAGACCTAGGTGCTTGGCAGACATTTTTGCAGGAGGTGTAGCCAAGTTGGTTGTCACATTTCCATTAGTTATTCGGGATGAGCATGTTACTGTATGTAGCATTTCTATGTTTACTGTTTGAGATTTCAGGGCCAAGCCATCTAGGCCTCCAGCCCATTACCAGTTTCTATCCTTCACTAAATCAGTGGGCCCCTATTTTATTTGAATTTGACATGGGCTTCTAATATTAGTACCACTAATACAACCCTGATGGTGCCGCTGTCTGATACAGAGAGACTGACTCGGAGGTGACAACATGGCTGAATTTCATTCCACCAATATCTTCATAAGCTTCCCATTTTTGTCTTTGTGGACCTAACATTTATCATCTTGTAAAAACATTCTCTCTCCTCCCCCCACCCCCCTTGAAATATGTTTATTTTCCTTTGTGCTTTTTTACTTCTGAAAACTATAAAATGTTCATGGGTAAGTTTATATTCAAATAACTCTGCTTAATCTGTATGGGAGATGACGGGTAGCTTTTGTCTTTTGGACATAATTGTAATAGACCAGCAGACTGTAAGGGGATGTTCATACGGCGTTTCTTAGATGAGTTTTTGGATGGGTTTTTCGGACCCAAACACGCATCTAGCAATGATCAGTGTGTTTTACATTGCTTTCAATGTAAAACACACATCGGCCTTCAGAAAAGTGATCATCAATTTGTATTTTGCATGTGTCTTTCGGACCCATTCAAAGAATGGTTATGTGAATTCTTGATCCGTTTGATGCAGTCGACACCCTATTTAAAACTATAAGGTGCGTTTCTGCTGAAGTAAAAAGGCATACAAACATGCAGCACACTTTTGGTGCGTGTTGGATGCATTTTAGGCAGCACTTTTGGATGTTTTTTGCATCTGAAAAAAGTATTCAAAACGGCATGTGAACGCACCCTTACACTGCGCAATGTCTTATCAAGACAAGTCATTGATAGACCTATAATCCTTCAAGGAAGTCTGTCAGTGTGTGTGTATGTATGTAGGTGTGTGTGATTGTAGATGTGTGTGTGTGTATGTATATGTGTGTATGCATATATATGTGTGTGTGTGTGTGTTGGTGGGGATATATATATATATATATATAATCATGAAAATACAACAAAGTCCCAGAATGGCTCAAAACTACTAGTACCAAATGTGCCAATAAAGGTAACAAAAAGCGTAATAAATATGGCTGAGAAATATAGAGCAGTTATGGCCACCAGTTATCACCTCAAAGGAGATGCCATCTAAGTAAGAGTATGTTAACATGTTGTGTTTGGATCGGTGTTTTGGACCCAAAATGGACCTAAACACGCATCTAACAATGTGCAGTGTGATTTATTTTGCTTTCAATGTAAAAAACGCATCAGAGTTCAGACGAGTGATCGCCGATGCGTGTTTTACTTGAGTCTTTCTGATCCATACAAAGAATTGTCATGTCAATTCCTGATCCGTTTGACGCAGCAAACACCCTATTTAAATCTATAGAGTGTTTCTACTGCAGCAAAAAAAAGGCGTGTTGGGTGTATTTTGGATGCGATTTACGCAGCTCTTTTGAATGCGTTTTTCGGATCCAACACGGTGTGTTAACCTACCCTAACAAGTCCTGACGTGGATTTTGTGTTTAAGTGCCTCTTCTGAGGGACTCTATTAGTGGACAGTAGAATCTCCACTGACAATCGCCTAATCTCTGAGGATCCTACTCTTGAATTCCCCAACAAACCGTTGACTTTTGCCAGTCAATTGCTGACAACTGATAATTTTCTGCCGAGTGGCAGCCGTATAGATGCAAGGCTGTCCATGTAATACATTGGTGGCCTGAGTCCTGAGTTTTTGTTCGTGATGTAGATAAGCACCATTACTATAACGATGGAAAGGATTTTTTTGATGCAGAACATCTAGTAATATTGTAATTGGATGTAGTCCCTTTTCGGACTAGTGTGGCAATAATAAAAAATATCAGAATGTTCACCATTTTTAGCTGGATATTTACGTGTATTATCCACTTTAGACAGTTCCTATTTTATGTAGGTAAAAAAACTGTTTTTTTTTACTCTTGGATTTCATATGGAAATGTATTTGATGTTACTTATTTAAATGTGAGCGGAGCTGTTTTACAGCAGTGGACAGTCTGAAGTGCGGAGCATTCTTCTGCATCATCTTCTTGAATGGCTTGTGGAAGAAGCATTCCGCTTAATACACACATAACAAATACGTTAATGTAATCCATTTCTCTCATTCTCTTGTATTCACAAACTGCTTAACCCTTCAAACTGACATATTTATTTCCACAACACATTCTAAAGGTTGTTTTTTCATGAAAATCTTAACCTGCATATGTATCACTGTTTTTATTTTTTTATTTTTTTTTGGGGGGGGGGGGGTTTATGAAATAAGCAGAAATGTGGATTTTGGAAGATTAAAACAAAAATGTTTTAAATTATAATCAGATTTTACGTAGTTACGCATTGATTTTTGCTTCCAGAATTATATTTCTTGAGTATGTCATATGAACAGCATTGCACTCTGCTTCATGATGCATTTTGCCTGGTATCTTTAACCTGTATTAAGCCTTCAGATTGATTGAAATACGTTTTGAGTGAACTGTGTTTCCCCTTTTGATCTCTAATCTTATTTTTGTTTCATTTTACCTCACTAACTAGAGAGCTTTCCATTTTTTAATTCTGAGGAAAGCTGTGTGTCACTATACTTGGGCAGGAAAACAGAATTCTGGGCTTCTGCTGTGCATCAAATCTTTTGGATGCTTGGAGTTGCCTTGTTTTTCTCTTTAAGACCGGCATTTTAGCGGAAGGCTGAAATTCACACTTTTAGATTACTTACAACTGTGAGCAGCATTTAATTTTCCTGCACATGTTTGATTACCACCTAGGTATATTGCTACATTTTAAGAACCGAATTACAGGATGTTTTTTATTGGTTTCATATGAAGTTTCTCTTCAGAAGTGAAAAAATAGCATTGGACTTCCTACAATTCTTTCTTCAGTATTTTTATTTTTTGATTTGCTATTTTTAATAAGTGTTTCGGTTCTTAAAGGGGTTGTCTCACTACAAGGATTACTTTTTTAAAGTCACTTTGCAATATGTGTCCTACCTATTCCTAGATATCCCCTCTTGTATGGGCTGCATCAGCTCCTCAGGTCGCTATAGCTACAGACCTGTTCAATATCTCTTGATGGGCTGCCAACGCTGGTCGCTATAGCTACAGACCTGGTGTCCTCAGCAGCTCATCAATGCAGGCAAGTAGAAGCCAGTGAACACGCCCCTGGATTAAAAAATTAGAAAACAAGACTAGGACTGAGGTAAGATCGATCAATGTAGTGAGACAACCCCTTTAAGATAATATATTTTGTTTAGAAGATGGCTGTAGTTATCAACATGTCTGAATACCATGTTCTCTGTTTGAGAACTTTCTTTTTTTTTATTCATCTACTGTGCTATTTACCAACAATCCCTCTAAAATTAGAAAATGTGGAATATGACTTCATAATTAGAACATGACTGTGCCAGGATTGGCTGAATCACAAATTTGTCATTTTGCCTTCTATGTTAAGAGAACTCCTGGATGATCAGAAATGGGTGGCTTCTTAGTACTGCCTTTTATAAAGCACACAAAATCCATTACTTGTCTTTTTATGTGTCTGAATCCTTTAAAGGGGTTGTCTCAATATAAAGATTGCTTTTTGCGTTAAATATCTTGCAAAAGCAAGTCACTTTGCAATATATGTCCATAAGCAGTGTCCTACCTGTTCCTAGATATCCCCTCTTGTATGGGCTGCATTAGCTCCTCAGGTCGCTATAGCTACAGACCTGTCATTCTACTGTCAAGCCTAAGTGGAAGCCAGTAAACACGCCCCTGAATTCAAAGCGAAACCAAGAAAATGGGACTGAGGTAAGATGAATCCATGTAGTGAGACAACCCCTTAAAAAGAACCAGTGAAATCACCTGACATGTCCGTTTCAATAATTACTTGTGTTTCTATGAAAAAAAAATTTTGGAGCTTTTCTCTTAAACTTTTTGTTTTGTGTTCCCTTTTACTCCTCGAAAGTATGTGAAGATGTGGGATAGGTGTTAAAGGGGTTTTGCCCCATAAAAGTTGACGTAAACCCTAAAAAAGGGTATTTAATCACTTTTCAAACAATGTGTTTAAAAAAAAAGGGGAAAACTTGGAGCTTTAAATTTTCTAAATCCTCTTGGGTTTCCTTCAATTTTTTCCCAAATCACGACCCGGGGCTGACAGGCGCGCTTGCGTGAAACACTTATCTGATACAGATGCTGTTTTGAGAATCCACTTTGTAGTTTATTATTTCACTTAAGTTTTGAACGCTCCCGGGGACCCCTCATCCTCACTTCCCCCTCCTCTTCCCCTCACTTTATACTCGGGTGATTGTATATATCCTGCTCTCGTGCTACAGGGTAGGTAACTGCTGTTTGGGAAATCCCCTTTAACATTCCAGTTTTTTAAAAGGGTGGTCCCCGGCACTTCAGCGTGATTGGAAAATGTCGGATTGTGCAGGACCAAACCAACAATATTTCCTACCTGTCAGATGCAGTAAAACAATTTGGATAAATAACGAGGGGAAAAAACAAAACAGAGTTCTAAGATGAGATTCTCCAGAATGATGGTTTCACAAGAACAGAAGGATTTACTGACAGATGTGTCAGGAAAACTAGGACCATAAAACAAGTGGTTGATTATTTTTGTTCTGTAGAACATATGAATACATTGATTTATTTCCAGCCAAGTGATTAATTCTTGTTGATAAACATTTGGAAAAAGATAAAATAGGGCCCCCCACAGGCATTGAATGAATTTCCCCCTTGTTTGACACGGGAAATATTGCTGCAGACAACTGACATTTAGGGTAAATTAAAATTGATTTTTAAAATAAGCCATTTTGTGGAATATTTTAGAAGAATTTCCTTGAATAGAGTAAGCTAGGAGAAAATTGGGGTTTTAAATTTTTTGATTAAAAAAAAAGCTTGCATATTTTAAAATCCCAATAAACGGGCGCGTATTTTATATTTTCCCCCCGATTCTCCTTTATTTTTGACCTTGGAGGCTTTGTTACTAACTAGTTGTGACATAAAGGACCGTTTGTTTGCACTTTGCGAGAAATTCTGGCTGCTCTGCTGTTAACCAGAAAGACTCAAAATATCCCAAATTTACTATTGGGGTTCCGCCAGAAAAGTGTGTATAATGCACCAAAAGGGGGCACCGTTATGGCTCAACATGACGTGTGTTGGACACATTTATTATGGCCTTTATAAATCGAAAGGTTAGAATGACTTTATGATGTGCTGCGCCAGAATTCATGAGTCACTGAATAATCTAGCACATTTTTAGACTGCGTGTCTAAGTTTATGCTGTTCTGTTTGGGTAAGTAGAGAGATCAGAGAACCCACATCATTTGTGCAGGGCAAGGTATTGTGATGATGGTTCCACTTTTAAGGATTCTTCTTTTTGTCTTTCAGAACCAAACTTTTTTTTTTTTTTTGTTTCCCCCATTTTCTTTTCATTCGACTTTAGCTTTTTTTTTTTTTTGTGGGAGAAGTTTTAGTTTTTATTTATTAAGTTTCTTGATTTGGGACAGAAAAGGAAATGCTGTCATTGATGTTTGCAGTTAACTTGTGCTGTTTACCATTCAATATAAATGTAATTTACCAATTCCTACAAATAAACCCCCTTTGCCATTTTTTTAGGGAAAAAAAGGGTGAACATTGGGGGGGGTTTTTTTTTTTTTTTTTTCCCCCTCCTCCTTACTAATACTATTCTGGTGATAAGTTACCTGAAAGTTTGTGTGCTCCTTTTGGGTAATTTCAAAACACTTTAATTTAAAGGGTTAATTACGCCCCAAAAATTATGCCGGGGGTTGGGTTTGGGTTGCCTCCCCCATAGACATGCTTTACTCGGGGTTTGCGAAAAACGGGTGAAAAATTGAAAATTTGCTTTTTCCCCCCCCTGCCCGCATTGAAATGAGCGGGGAGTAGGAGGGTAATCCATAGTTCTCTATTGAAAATTTTTGGGTTTAATTTTTAATTTTTGGGGGCGTTTTTCGCCCCGTTTTTAAAAGGAAAGTGGGCTGCGAAATGGGGGGGAAATAGCCCCCAATTTAAAAGCCGTGGGAACTTTACCTTACCTGTTTACCGTTTAATAACTGGGGGGGAACATTTTATAAAGGGGGGCTTTTGCCAGTTTTTTTGGTGTGATGTCCTCCAAAAAAAACTGTCCAAGACCCTGTCTGACAGATGTATGAAAGATCTTTTGTCAATCTGACAACAGCACCAACACTTTTGTATGTGCCCCTTTCCCAAGGAGGTGTGGTTTAGCCAAAATTCATGAGGGTTAACACATTTTTAATGGGTCCAAAAGAATGTGGTTCTAAAAAACCCCGGGCGTAACAATCCATGCCAAAATTTCCAAATTTATTTAGCTGGGGCCCAAAGTTTTTTCGTGACAACTATAATTCCCCCAGGCAAAAAAAAATAAATTCTTTCCCAACTTCTACCATTAAAGTATGAAAAACTAACTTATACTAATTATTAAACAATACAAAATGAAGTGTTCTAAAATTGTAAAACCAATCTAAGTGGGGTATTTAGTTTTTGTATTATCAGAGGCTACAAAGACAACACAGCAGGTTAAATCTAAAATAAAAGCCATTAAAATCTTTTCATCATTGATATAGAGTATGGTAGAGCTCTTTCTTGGTGAACCTTAGGTCCCAGTGAGACTTGGGAAATTGGCTACGCTGTATGTAAAATATGGGGACTGAATTGTTTTTTCAAGAGGGTTTGTACTGACTCAATATGTTTAATACAGAAAAAAAAAAAATTGATTAAAAAATTAAAATTAAAAAAAAAGGGGAATAAAAATTTTGTTTAAAGCATGCAAAATCCTGACCTATGTTTGGAGGAAGGAAAATTAACTTGCCTAATATTACTTCGTTAGGTTTTACTTAGGAAAAAGCAAAAAAAAATAGAAAAATATTAATGAAATTTTATTCACATTCGTTTTACGTTACAAATACACATACATGAGCTCTCCTATCACTGCTACAAGGCAGAGCTACTGTTTCCCCCGAGAGCTAAAAAAGGAATTTGTGTCTGTAAAAAAAAATGTTTCTCTTTCTATATATGTCACAATGCTCTTCTTCCTACACAACTGTCAAGCTCAATCTTGTGGTTAGAATATTGCAACAAAAACTTATTGTTGTCAATCATCGTTAAGAATGGTTACTTATGTATCCTAACTTTTTTTTTTTTTCCTACTCTGTTCTTTAGAGACTAATGCACAGTTCACTTGTGTATTTCTAATAAAAAAAAAAAATAGGTTATAAAATGTCTTTTTATTTTTCCCTTTTTTTGCAAAGTAAAATCTTATGAAATATATAGTCTTATACTTTTAAATTGTAAATTAACTTTCCCTTCTCCAAATGTAGGTCAGCGTGTCAGGATTTTGCATGCTGTATAAACTTATATGAAAAACAAAATATATAAAAATTTAAATGAAAGAAAATGGATATTAAATTTTAATCAGATATCAATCACTATTAAAATTAGAATTTTCCTGCTTTCAGCCTATATTCTACATATAGCAGTAGCCGGCTCCCGTGGTCTCGCTGGGGCCTGAGGTTCACCAAGCAATATCACTACGATACTTTATATTCACTGAGATAATTTTCAAATGGCTTTTATTTTCTTCCCACCCTGCTGTGATGTCTTCGTAATCTCAAAAATACTACAATAACTCTGTAACTACCAGAGAACGGGATTTATCTTCAATGCTATCTTGGTTTTATAATTTTTTTTTCAAATTTAAATTTATTAACAATACAAATAATACAAGTACCATAAGCGTATGAAATAGGCATAAGGAACAAAAACCAGGCGGTACCTGGGTCACATATATATAAAACCTTGGTCAGTAGAGCATAGAAAGCATACAGCATGCCCACATTCCAGCTGAGAATCTTCCCCAAATCGGGATCTCACTGAAATGATCTAAGATAATTTGACCTACTCTATCCTACCAAAATAAAGAGGAAATAATAATAAAAACCAAAACAGTACAGAAAAGGGAAAAAGGGAAAGGAGAGTGCTGGGCTCGGGCAGGAACCCGGGAAGGGTGACAGCTGGTGTGACACAAAGATGGAGACTCAAGGGGGTCACAGACCCCCCCAATTTTCAACGCCAGGGTCCAAGCTTCACCCTCGAACTGCCACTCACCGCCAGAGCCCTAAACCCAGGGGAAGCCTTTATACAATTTTCCAAGGGTTCCACGCCCCTCAAAAACTTCCCCTTTTCCTCAGGAGTATGTGCTATCAATTCTCCATACGGTATGTGGAGGCTACCCCTCCATCCACCACTCCAACCCCTGAGGGGGGAACGGTTTGCTTCCACTTACGCGGGAATTATCATTTTGGCGCCTGGAGGAGATTCTTGTCAATGATTTTTTATATGTCCCAACAGAAAGTTGAGCATAAAGAGTAGCACAGCCTCCGGAGTGTTCGGGACAATGACCCCGTACAACCCTGAATGGCCTGCAGGACCCTTTTCCAAAAGTCCTGCAAGGCCCACATCCCCACCAGATATGTGTCATAGTTCGACCTCTTTGTTACATCTCCAACAGACATCCGGAGCATTGGGGTAAACCCCTTGTGGAGTTGGGCCGGAACCCTTAACCAACGAGACAGGATCTTATAATACGTCTCCTGTGCCTTACATGCATACTCCTTGGTGTGTGAGGGTGGAAACATTTGTCCCATTGGCCCTTCGAGAAGGATTTTTGAAGTTCCCGTTCCCAAGTTCTACAATAGGAAGGGAGAGGTTTGTTCCCCCCGGTGAAATCAAAAGTTTATAGATCAAGGAAATAGCATGTCTAGGCATATCTTGTTGGACACAAAGTTTCTCAAATGAGTTCAGAGGTCTGTTATAATCAAGATTCCCGATAGAGGAACAAAGAAGTGCCCCAAGCTGGACATACTCATAATGATGCTTGGGGATGTGGGGCCAGCTCCCAATAGGTCAGCTAGTCGGACGGAAAAAAGACCCCTAAACGTGGATATCTTTTACAAGGAGGGGTGTGGTTTTAAGCCTGCCTAGGAAGGAATTACTTGATTTCCCCGGGGGAAATAAAGGGTTGTCCCTGACTGGGATTAATGGGCCTTCAGGGTCCAACAGAGACTTCTGAAGAACTTGGGACGCCTTATCACAGCCAATGTAAAAAGCCGCGGGTGAGAGACAAGGTGGTTGGGCTCCAAGACTTCAGTGTTTGGGACCCAGGGCCCGAGAGATCAGAGAGTAGGGCTCACAGCTTGTGCAATGTACACCCACGGTTTGTTCCGTGATACATGGATAAGATCCAGAAATCTAGTGTAGGCAGCTGCTAGGTAGTTAAAGTCTACAGTCGGGGTAGACCCACTCTCACCGGCAGTCTTGGGACGAGCCCAGGATTTTCCCTACGAATTCCCGGGCGACTAGTAACCCCCAGATAAAGTCACTGAAACATCGCGGAGTCTAATCCAGAACGATGTGGGGATAGCGATCGGTAATGTCTGAAATAAGTAGAGTGGTTTTATAATTTTATATTATATAATTTTATATGATAGAATTTGATATTCATTTTATGATATAATTTCAAATTTATTTTATATTTTATGTTTTAATTTTATAATTTATATTTAATTTTGTATAGTTTTATAATTAACATGAGCTAGTTTATATCACTATAAAGGTGGTGTTTTGGAAAAATGTTTTTTTTGTTTTGTTTTTGTTTTGTTTTTTTTTGCCTATTGGCAATAAGAGTTTGTTTTAACATGGCCTCAGCTGTCTGTCGGAAATTCTGTTGCGTTGTCTTTTTCTGCCACACGGACTATGGCACTTAGGATGTGCCACATTTATGAATGGCTGTGCTGCACTTTCATAAATGTGGAATCTGCACCAGTTTTCATACATGTCCACCTGTGTGTTCTGGTTAAGTTGTCTTTTAATGTTTCACCGTACTTTCATACGTACATAATTCTAGCATTTTAAAGGAGATTTCCACTCCCTATAGGGGCACTTTTATCAGAATAGAATATTTTTTTTCAAACCAATGTGTTAGATTTTTTGGCAATATTTATTTTATTTCGGCAGTCCTATGTAACTAAAAATGACACATAAAATATTTGGTCTGGCTGTTCGATAAATCTTCTGAATAACCGTGCAGACTAATGTCACTTCAGCTGCTGCTTATCGCTATGTAGTTTCATTACAAATAGAAGGTAATTACTTAATGCTTCCTCTTTTATTTTCTCAACAAGGATAGATAGGACTAGACGAGACCACTAGGTCTTTGGCAAAGACCAGCAATACATGGCATGAAAACAGGGTCATCTTGTTTTCGCACTAGTGAGGGGGTTTCTTCACCCTTATTGGGTGCTGCTGATATTGCCTACACTTCTCAGGCTGTAACCCAACTGAAAAACCACCAAGCAATCCTATCACTGCTGTGCTATCAGAGTTCACAAGAGGGAAGTAAGAGAGAATAAGGTATGTTAGAGAACTTTAAAAAATCATATTAAAGAAAACAAACACCCAATCAAAAAAAGAACAACTAAAAACCCATATAATAGTCTTGCTTGTCAATATGTGGAGAGAAAAACTTTGGTAATGTCCCTTTATAGTCAATTCTTTTTTTAATCTGACTTCTTAGAGCAGTGTTTCTCAACTCCAGTCCTCAAGACCCAACAACAGGTCATGTTTTCAGGATCTACCACAGAATGCATTGACTGTTATATCACTGGTGCAATATTGGCGAAATCCTAAAAACTGTTGGTTGGTCTTGAGGACTTTAGTTGAGAAACACTGTCTTTGAGGATCTGGGCTTTCAGAATGTATGTCTATTGTTGGCTTTCATTCTGGTTCTTGGTCACCAATGGACTTAAGTAGACCACATTTAACGAGCAGAAACTAGATGTGCACAGCTTCCACTGGCAATAGCAACCAATGAAGCCCCAACAGATAGGACCATTGGTGACCAGCATCCTGCAAGTCTTCTAGAGAAAGTGGAAGGCTTCTAGGTAGGCCTGCCCTATTGACCTTTTTTCTTTCTTTGGCATTTTTTTATTTTATTTTAATAGGTGTTTTATATGTTTTCAACTGAGTTAACATGTATGTTAAAATATGGGACAAAGGTAGCTGTTTATATTGTGCAAACATAGATACCATAGGTACGAGGAATACAGATACCTTCACATTTTTTTCGTAATTTTTCAGAAACTTATGTGTATTTATCAAGAGAACATGAGTTTTACCTATCTTACAAGTTAACCCATGTAACGCTGTAGCCTGTAAGGCACACTCTATATAACCTCTCTTATGACCTCCAGTCACTGTTTTTCTAAGGTCATGTAATTGTTACGATTTTGCAACTGTTCTCTGTCTTCACATGAAGCTTTTCCTAGGGTTGGTGGGGATCTTCCATGTATCATGTCCCTTCTCTGTACAGTAAAAGAGGAATCGTATTCGGGATCCACAGCTGAGTTTGGAATAGAAATGACATATTGTTTAAACATGTTGTAACAAATGTGCAGCATAAGAAATGATAGGAATGTAAGACGGCAGAAGAGGGGAAATTCCACTTAGCCTCCCCAGAGGAGATCTACATATAGAATGAGCACGGGAAGATTAGCACAGATTATTTTGAAGTGGAATGAATTGGTAATTCCGATCATTTCTAGAATGAAGCTGTGAAAATGAAGCAAAATGATACCATCTCTATAATATCTGTATATGATGATACCATCTCTAGACATTCGCTTCTTCTCCTTAGTATGACCTCCACTAGTAATTAAGTAATGAGCACAGTAAAACGTCTTCAGGATTAATGTCTTTACAAACTACCTGGTGTAGTCATAGCCCTTGTCTTCATAGGAGCATAATGTGCATTTTATACTTTACAAGCTACAACTATAGTATACTTTTACAAACTATTCCAGATGAATGGTTTTCTGCTACGGAGTGGTTCCTTATTGCATTAAAAACTACTGTGCTGAAGAAAGCCTTTAATCTGGGACCCCAGTGTAGGATTATCTAAATAGGTAACAGAAATATGGTTGCGTTGTGCCTTAACAGATAATTGCACAAAGAGGGGAAATTTCTATAAAGTGAGATTGCTGTATATGACCATAATAATTTTATGCCTGGCTTAGTTTCAGAAGGAAAAAGGAGTGATGTCATCACTCAGGTCAAGGCAGCACAGAACTCTGGACAGTGAGAGCTTGTTTTTTATCTGATCTTTCAGACAAAAGACCAATTATTCTACTGTTTACATTAGCTGAGGAGCTTCTCTGGACTTCAGAGAAGGTAATTTATTTAATCTGGACTGATAAACAGAGAAGTCTGAATACATGGAGCTCGTATGCTAATTACAGACAGCTTGACCAGGAAGTGACAGAGCCAAGCAGCTTTATTTCATTCATGCATCCTATGAAACTTTAAAGGGATTGTCTCATCTCAAATATCATCCTCTTTCTGCTACTTGCTTTGTAAATGTAGGGCCTGTAAGTGTTCACCTATTGATGGTACACTACATCTTTTCAGTAGTAATGTGAAAATATAACTAAATGTGTGTAATCTTTGTTATTAAAGGGATTCTCCAGTTAGAAGGTTATTTAAAGTGCTCAACATTGCCATCCGGCATTGCTTGATTGCTTGTGTGATTATCCAGACAGCATGTGAAAATAATCGCAAGAATTGTCACCCAGTATTGTCCAAAATAGAAATTTTACATTTTTAATTCGTATTAAAAACCGGTTTCGGGTTGCAAGCCTTTAGGCTGTATTGACAAATGTTTGACAAATTTTAGAAAGCTATATGAAATCCACTATATTCTATGGATCACTGAATTCTAGACCTAAATGATATAACTTAGTAGTTAAGAGATTTAATCACTGCATAACTAGCACATTTGCCCTTTGGGAGTTTGAGAAAGTTGATTAGCTGTACTAGCAAACTTAAATGTATTAGCTTTAAACATGTAAGTAAAGATTATTAATACACTGCTGCTCATTTCAGAATTAGAGCAGTTCTCCTCTCTTATCTGCTGGTCTTCATCAGGTTTCCTAAACTGCAGACCACCTTTTCCTGCTCTAGCAGCCCTTGCCGGGATGGTGAGGTCATTCTCTGCCGTTCTGACTTAGCAAGCAAGAAGCTTGTTGTTTAGATTAAACACTAACCAAAATTTTGACAATTCAGGAAATCTCAAGTCTTTTGCACACTGCTGTTTAACAACCCATCTTTCACCTATGTTAACGGGTCCAGGTTAGATAGCAGATAGCTCATATGACATTATTAACTGCTTTGTTAGAACACTTACAACATGAAAAGGAGGTGAATGAAAGCCTTATAGTGAATAGCAGGATCTGTTATTTAATGTTTATTTTGTATTTTTTTTTTTTTTTTTATTTTATTTCAATTGTTAATTCGTAATAAAAATGCCACGGACAACGATTAATGCCCCATTTAATGGTGTTAACTATTAATCCAGTAATACGAAACCCTTACCTAAACCTGTTCTCACACCCTTTGTCACTATTTTCCTTTCAATGTTCTCTTTCTGTTCTAGGAACACGGAAAACAAAATATAACTAGACCTTTGTGGATCTGTTTATGTCTGTCTGTCCCATTGAATATATGGGCGAGGTTGTTGATTTTTGGTCCAAAAAGGTGGAACTTTTTTTTTTTTCTGTATTTTACCTGCAACACCCTTTTTTTGTAAACCTACTCTGTCTACTGTTACGTAATAAATGTTAACAATTTACAAAGCAAATAAAAGTCGTGGGACATTTTACTTGAAAGTAATTTAGAATGTCCCGCATATATTTATTCAGAATTGACCTCAAAAGCAGCCCCACATGCCACCACTCTGCAGGAAAACGCTCCAAGCGGGCTTTAGTCTATTTCAGCATTATGCGGATGAGTTGTCTCCGTCTGGCATTTGAATTGATAGCATTTCTGTAGCCCTAAGACTACTCTCTGACACACCTAGGCCTGTGCATCCCTTCACTTGTTCTTGAAAGTTTGTAGGCTACCATAACCAAATACCTTTTACAACCCTGTTGTGTCCCATGAAAATTTTGGTGACGATGACACAGTAAGTTATAATACCTCATCCTAAAATCTTGATTTCATAATATTTGTACACCACTCTCTGTAATTTGTAACAAGTCCTTTTGTAAAAAATGTCTCACTTGTAAGTTATGAAGCTTCTTGCATGATGGACCACACGAGGTCCTAATTTTTAAAGGTTTTGCCATTTACTTTGTAATGTGATGAAGTGTTTGTTAATATTCACTTTTAAAGATCCTAAAAAAAAAAATGGAAGGGTCTTAGGGGGGGAAATGACATACTGCATCGACCTCTATAAGGATGGTTGACCAGTTTGTGACGAAATGTGTTTCTCATTCAAAATAAGAGCCTTCTAAACTGGGAGTTTTAAAATTGGTAAAAGGAAGAATTTCCATCAATGTTTTCTTCAACCCACTTCGCCATATTTGTTATTAATGGGGAGGAGGGTAAAAAAAAAAAAAAGCTATTGTATAGTTTTTCATAGTTTGTAAGGCCAAAAAAAGACAAGACGTCCATCCAGTTCAGCCTGTTGTGCTAAGGTGTTGATCCAGAGGAAGGCAAAAACCCCATGAGGTAGAAGAAAGATAGAAAAGCGAGCATAGGAATGATCCAATTGTCCTCTTTTAGGGAGAAAAAAAATTCCTTCCGACTCCAACTCTGGGACAATCAGAAAAAAAAATCCCTGGCTCAATGACCCCTCTCCTGATCTTGACACTATTAAACTCTGGTGTTATATATTTATGCTACCAGAAATGCATCCAAACCCTTTTTGGGAACTCCGTTATTGAATTAACCATGACAAGTCCTCTGGACCCAGAGAATTCCATAGTCTCGCTGACTCTTCACAGTTAAAGAAAATCCCTTCTATGTTTATGTAGGAAATCGTTCGTTTCTCAAGACGTAGAGGATGCCCCCTTGTTCTAGATACTGCCCTGTGGTATAAATAATCTTGGGGAGAGATCTCTATATTGACCTTTGAAGAGTATTTAAACATATTTATTATGTCCCCCCGAAGCCATCTTTTCTACCCAAACCTAAATAACCCAATCTTGCTTATCTTTCTGGTTATCTGCAGTTCCACCCAGTCCTTTTCTTATTTTTGTTGCCGCCTTTGTACCCTGTTCAAGGCTCTCTATCAATGTTCTTTCCTGTAATACTGGTGCCCCATAACCTGTACACAATATTCCATGTGTGGTCTAACCAGTTGAGACTTGTTATAATGGGGAGAATAATGCTCTCATCATGTGCCTCTATGCACACCTTTTAATTAGCACCCCATGATCCTATTTGCCTTGGGCATCGCTGTTTGACACTGGCTGCTACAATTAAGTTTAATGTCCACCAGGATTCCCAAAGTCCTTTTCTATGTCACTTTTTACCCAGCCTTTTTCATTTAACATATTAATCATGTAATGGATTTCTCTTCCCCATGTGCATAACCTTGCATTTATCAGTGTTTTTAAAACCTATTGCCACTTCCCGCCCACGGTCTCCAAAACTTATCCAGATTTTCCATTTCTGTAATAACACATGATCCTCTATTTGTGTTGATTACTTTACAGAGCTTAGTATCATCTGCAAAGATCGATATTCTACTGTGTAATCCCTGTGTAAGGTATCATTAATCGAAAATTGTTGAGGATAGGCCCAATACTGACCTTGTGGGTACCCCACTAGTAACAGCAATCCAGTCCGAGTAAATGTTACCGTAATTACTACACCTTTGGGTTTTCTTTCTTCTTGAGCCTAGTTGCTTACCCACTGCACAAATTTTCCCCAGTCCAAGCTTCTCATTTTTACTACCAAACCTTTTTTGTGGAAACAGTATCAAATGTTTTAGAAAAACGCTAGATATATGACATCCAGTGCCTCCCCCCGACAATCTAGCACTGACTTCCTCATAGAAGATGATGAGATTAGTTGACAGGACCGATCCTTATAAACCCATGCTGGATGACGTTATACTTTTATTTCAGTGAGATTATCCAGGATAGCATCTTCTGAGAAAACCTTCAAACATTTTACCCACAACAGAGGTTATGGCTTGACCTGGCTATAGTTGCCTGGATCACTTTTTGACCCCTTTTTTGATATTGGCACCACATTTGCTATGCGCCTAATCTCTTTGGGACATACCCTGTCTTAGACAGTCATACAATATTATGAATTAGGGCCTATCTTTGTCATCCACTTAACTCACTTAGGACATGTGGCTGTATGCAATCTGAGACATGGGATCTTGGTAATTTTTATCATTCTGAGGGGAAGGACTCTTCTGCTGGGTTAGACAAAGTAACTTTAAGTTGGTGGCTACCGTAGCAACGCTGTTCAATATGGATAGAGCTTTCACCGAATCGGGTTTGTATGGGGATGTTTTTTGGGGGGGGTCGGGTTGTGGGGTGGCGGGGGGGCATGATAAAGATTAGGGCGAGCATATGATGGTGGGGGGGATTACTGGGATTATGGGGAGGGGGGTTTAAGTTTTTACTTTTATATAGTTAAAAAATATTTTGGGGTTGTTAGGTATTACTTTCTCTTTAGCAATATGTCTTTCCGTTCCCAGCTTTTGCTTCCTTTATCTTTATTTTTACACACTTCTTATTTTTTTTACCTATAAGCTTCTTAGCGCCTCTTCACTACCATCCTGTTTTAGTAGTGTGTTGAAAACGATTTTTCTTTTTGTTTTTTATTGCCTCTTATACATCCCTGTTGATACACATTTGGGTTTTTCCTGTTTGTAATTTTTTTTATTACCATAAGGTTGTCCTCTCACAGTGGCTAGCCTAGGATGTTTTTTAAAAATAATAACATTTATTTTTTTTGTTCTGCCATATTTTAAACTCCATTTGTCAAGTCAATATGGTTTAGGGCACTCCCTAAGCAGAAAAAAATTAGCCTTTCCTAAATTCAGTTGTCTTTTTGTGGCTCCTTGACAAAAAAATTCTATTGAAGGAATAAACGGAAATATATATATATTATGGTAAATATTCACTAGGTGCCCCTCAACCTGAACCTTTGTTACTCTGTCAGGTCTATTAGATTCTGCTTTCTGAGCCACTCATTGCCTCCCACCTAGCCAGCCAGTATCGCTCTGCTGTGCACTGAGGAGGGGCAAAATCACGAAATGGCTGTATGCAGATGGTTATGCGGTGGCTAATATCCTTATTGCTTTCTAAAGGACTCAGTGGGTCAAAAGCAAAACTTTGAGGATTTGTTACATCCATTAGATTAGGGATAGGCCTTAGCTTCCTCCAGGCTCCCTTTTCCATAATGCCTTGAGATATGTGAGATTGAGTTAAGTCACGCATATTTGGACTTTTTGGCGGAGACGATTTTAACACACTGGCTACGCACGAGCCAGTAATTTTTGTCCGCGCCATTAAAGAAGTCACATATTTTTTGTGAAAATTACCGCTTTACACATTTCTGCCCACCCAACATTTTATTTTACATCATTTTGTGACATTTCTTTTGACGGTTAAGAGTGACCCAAAGCGGGACCAAGTTAGTGCGTGAGAAGTGGCAGTTTGTGGGTTTATAGGAAAGGAGATATTTTTTTTTGTGTGGGGGGGGAAGTGTGTGGGGGTAAGGAGGAGCAAAGGGGGGGAGGGTGCGACGGCATGTCGGATGGTTCGCAGTTTTGCTGCAGGGTGAATGGGTAGGGGGGGTGGGGTGAGTGATGAAGAGTGTGGGGCGGTTGGGGGTCTGTATCAGTGAAGTATGGGGAGGGGCGTCAGGGAGGGTGTTTTGTGGGGTTGGTGGAATGTTCGTTGTGTGGTGTTATGGGTTAGGGTACGTTGGATAATTCGATGTGGGGTTCGGGAGCACTGGGGGGAGGAATTTGGAAGGAGTATTTGTTTTGGGATGGTAAGGGGAGGGGGAATGGTTGGGAATTAGGGGAGGGTGGTTATTGTGGTTGGGTAATAGGAGGGTTTATGATTGGGTGGTAGGTGTGTTGGGGGGATTAGGGAGGTGAGGTTTTTATGTGATAGAGATTTGGTGGGTGCTTTGGATGAATGGCGGCGTTATGGTGGAAATTTGCTGTTTACTTGAAAATTTATTGTAGGTTTGGGGGGGCGATAGACTTGGTCGGACTTGCAGCGTAAGATGTAAGGGGGGCGGGGCCGGATAGTTGACAGTCAGGGGACCGTTTTATTGGCCTCTACAATTGGTCTCGGCACAGTAGTACAGCTCCACGGTCCGGTTACGCCTATAGCAATAAGTACTGGCAGCCTATCATGAAGCTGAGAATTTGTTATGGTTCGGGAGACGCTTTTTGCGTCGACGGTCGGCTGAGTGTCGCGGTGGAATGAAAAAAATGTATTGTAGGGGTGAGCTATGTTACTTGTGGAGGTTGGATGAGGGGGTTTAAGAGTAAGTGGGAACTTTAGGGTACGAGGGGGGGATTATGTGAGCGGTTATGGTTTTTGATTGAGGGGGTGGCGCTGTATTACCCAAAAAAAGCGGAGTGGGAGGGGGGGGGAAGGAGGGAAGGGGGGTTCGGGTGGTCAGGAGTGATTAGGTGAGATAAAATTTTGGGGACAAAATTATAAGGAGGACTCGGAACCGTAATGGGGGGAGTTGTTTAGGGCTGTAAAAAGGAAGAGGCTGTTTTGATATGATTGGTACACAATTTGGGCGTTAGTTATGATTTTTTGTGGGACTGGGGAAACAAATTAAGGGTGTATGTGGGTTAGATAAACAGGGGTGGTTTGGTCGGGGTATTGGGAAGGTATGAGGAGGGTTTTTCTTGTGAGACGGGAGTAGTTTGTTCAGGTTAGTGGCGTTGTATTTGGGGTGGGGTGCGTGAAAAGGGGGGGGAGAGGGTAAATATTGTTGGTTGGAAAATGGTTATAGTGTTCTAACCACACGCATGGGGGTTAGGTGATGCGAGTGAAACGGTTGGTTTTTGGAGTGTGGTGGGTATGACTGGTTTGTGCGGAGGGGGTGATGGGGAAATATTATTTGAGATTTAGGGGAGTGGGTGATCTGTTTGTGGAGTTGTGATATACAGGGTATGTGTTGTTGACACCCCCAGAATGGGATAGGGACGTTAGTTGGTGGATTGGGTGTGGGGATGGGTTACGCTTAGCTAATTTCTGAAGTTTAGTTAGTATAGAGGTATGTCGGTTCTGATGGATTTGGGTGGAAATGGTAAAGGGGTTTCTTGGGTATGAATGGAGTTTCTAGCGTTTTGGTGAGGAGTTTACTATTGCGGATGACGATTTGGAGTTGGGTGTGGGGAGATTGGTGTTGGTAAAACAAGACAATTCTTTCTATAACAGTATGAATAATTTAATCCACACTTAGTAATCGATTGCATTTAATGTTAAAATGTGTATGCCATTTCATGAATACAACGGATAATGTGGAGAGCCATTTGTTCATAAATACTTGAGCTGGGAATGTTGCTGTAGAAAAAAAATAAATTAAAAATCTGTTCTATGAAGTACCGCATGTAATCACCTAGTTACAATCATTACAATAGAACATTGCAGATTTGACTAACGCGGATCTGTCATGGGGAAACAAAATCATTGAAGGTGCTCATACCCAAAAGTCTTCTGAACTTTAGATGGGTGATGCAAATGATCATTAAATTCGGCTCTGATGTTTGTTTAGTAGCATTGTCTTTTGCCACCTCAGTGACCCAGTCTTTGCTCACCATGTTGCACGTTGTAGTAACTTTCAGGGTACTGCTTTCATTCAGTTGGAACAGAAAAACAAAATCTCTCACCCAGTCACCACTTTTCCAACAGTAATGTTATTCTCTGGATTTGGGTAGGATCAGTTCAAAGTGACCCAAATATTGTCACTAGCAGGAAAATCGTTACAACAAGCAATCCTCGCCCCCAATTTTTTATAGATCCGCCCACTTAAAACAAGTAGCATGCCTCCAGTCAAGATTGTTTTCTTATACAAGGTGAGACCTGAAGTTTACATGCAAATACTTATATAACAAAGACAAGCCCTGCATGTTTTTCTACAATATCTGACATGAAATCTGAATAATACTTTACCAGCTTCTAGGTCAATTATGATTTCACCCCAAAAATTATTTATATCTTGCAATATAGCCTAGAATATTGAGGGAGAGAGACTCTGTTTTTAAGGACATTTTTATTACTTTCATGCAAAGTCAAACGTTTTCCAACATTAGTATTTGGTAGCATTTCCCATGTCTAACTGTCATTGACTTGCCGGCTCAGTCGTTTTTTTGTTATCCTGTCCTCAAGATTCTCACTCAGTAGTCTAGGCAGGAATTTTGCCCATTCCTCAGACAAACTGGTGTAACTGAGCTCATGTTGGCTTGGTTGCCTTTTCAGATTCTACTCATTAAATTTTCAAAACAGGATTGAGCATCGGGCATTTGTGATGGCCACTCTAAAACATTGACTGCGTTATCCTTAAGCCCACTTTGCTAACACAGTTTGAAAGTCTTGCTTCGTGGTCATTGTAACATTTGGAAGAACCATTCAGCCCTAGCTTCATTTAACTTCATTCATGTCTATATCTTAAGAGTTGCAGTACAGTATTGCCCACATCAATCTTCTATTCTCTATGTTGCCCATCTATTTTGCTGAGTTTTATCAAGTACTCCTCCATGCCAGAATTTAAATAAAACCATCTTACCATGATTAAACATCCTGTGTTTGTCAAGTTGGCGTGGGGGTTCTGAAGGAACTTCAACTTGATCTATCCCTTGTTCCTCACATCTTAGGTACAGTTGGGATCGATGGGCACAATACTGGTGGTGTCAGACTATGGGAGTTGCTCTGTGTGTGAGGTTGTGCAGCGGTTGGATGTCGGGGGATTTGAGCTGGTGAGTCGTTTAGCGTTTAGGAGTGAAGGGTTGTGGAGAATTCTAGGATGGAAACGAATCGCTGCCAAAATGTGCACCAAACCCAACTGGACTATCTAGCATTTAACAAATCCCGGATTCTTTTTACTTGATAATTGGATGGGAGTTATGAGTTTCTGATTTGAAATGAGGGGGGTGGCGGATTGTGTTGTGGGGCAGTTGTGTTTGTAGGGGTTGTGGAAGTGGTCGTAGATCAATGTATAGAATAAGTGTCTGGTGTTGTGCCACTACTTGGCATTTTTTTCCTTGATATAGTAGAGAGAGATAAAGACACAAAACATCTCTTTTGATTGGCTAGTGTTGTGACCTGTTTGGCATTTTTTTATCCCCCCCACTTACAGTGCGAGCACTTTTGGCCTCTGACCAGAGACACCCATTTTTTAATTCTGGCATGTCAAATTTATGTGAGTATAACTTTTCGGTCTAGGAGGGTGCGTAATAGTCGAATAGGGGTGGATGTGGGTGGGGGCGGGAGAGCGGTAATATGGGGGAAAGGGTTGGTGGGTTGTTTGGGGGGGAATTTTTTTGGCGATGGGGGGGGTTTTTTTGTGATTTGGTGGGGGTGATTTGGGGGGGTTTTCAATTTATTTATCTGGGTAAATTGGGATTTAAGATTTTTGGGGTATGGCGTTGTATGTGTGGGTGGAAAGGATAATTTCTGTGGGGTGTTAAGAATAAATGGTAAGTAGATGTGGGAAGGACGGGTGGCGGCCGGATGTATGGGGGGGTTTAGGGCCAGGAGGGGGGGGGGGGGGGGCCCGGCGGGGGGGGGGGGTAGTATGGTGGGCGGAGGTGCTTTACGGGTGGAGTTTATGTTATTTTTGATGAAGGGGTTATGTGGACATTTGAGTCCTTTGTTAGCGGACATTGTACTGTTCTTTCGTGGAAGTGGAGTGACCCCCCTGCTATGTTAGATACCACCATAAATCATAACCATTTAAGAAAAACTACCACCCCTTAAAGTATAAAACACGCATTTAGGCTAGTTTTATTAACCCATTTAGGTTGTTTCACAGGAATAAAGCAAAATAGTGGAAAGTGAAATTTCAAAATTTCAGCTTTTTTTGTGCAGATTTTCAATTTTTATCACATTATTGTAACACAGAATATGGATAAATCGTGATCAGCGGAAATGACTTATTTAATATTTGACTCCCCAGATTTGACGTTCTCAGAGACTATCAATATGTGGACCTAGTGCCCCATTATTTGGCTACCAACACAAGCCCCAGCAATAGGGCGGAGCCCACACCCTACTGGACTCTGGGGTCTCATTTTCATTACAATTTTTTATTTAGGGGCCATTTCTGGTTTGCCGGACACCCTAAGTTCCAAATACTTAATAAATAACAACTTTAAAAGACCCATCATATTGCATAAACTAAACCCACTTACGGAATATTTTAACAGAGGTGTAGTGAGTATATAGACCCACCACCACAACTCAGGGACATTTCACAAATTTTTTCCGTAGAGTTCGGACTATGAAAATAATAAATAAATATATTGTTCACACATAATCTGCTTTTTTAGCTGAAAATGAACTTTATTTTTTCAAGGAATCTTCAAAACTAATATATAATGTGGGTATAAACTGCACCTGTTTGGGCGCCATGGCAGGGGTAACTAGGGAGGCGAGCTCTTTTTGGTTTTTGAGCGCACAGATATTGGATTGGGACCATGTAGCATCGGAACAAAGCCCATCACAAAGTACTAGAACAGCGTGAAATCTTCCAGAAAGTTGCCCCATTTTGCGATTCAACACCCCTACAGAGGATCTCATCTAAAGGGTGTATTTTGCCATTTTGGAGTGCCACCAGGTGTTTCCGCTAGTTTTTTTTAGCCATTGGGCCATGGAAATGAAGAAGCGCGGGAAACGCAAGTTCCCGACATTGTTTTTGGGCTTCATTTCTTACAGTATTCGCCTACGGGATAAATGACGGGATAACTTTCTACTATGGGGGATCGGTACAATTCCAATGTTGTGTATTTTCTTATTCCTATCTATATAAATTTTATAGAGTTTAATGTTTTATTACTTTTAAATAATAGAAGTCGAGTTTTATAAAAAGTTGCGTTTTTATGTTGTCCTATTCTGACTGCCACTCATAGCATCTTTCCTTAATTTTTTGCATATGGCTGCCTGCTTGTGGGCTTGTTTTTACAGAGCATTGAGTTGATGCTTTTATTTGGAGTACATTACGGGGTGCCATGTGATGCTTTGCATCTACTTCGTATTAAGGTTTTTGTGAGTACATTTATACAAAATACAGGAATACTGGTAGTGTTTTTTATTTTTATTCTTCTTAACCAGACGGTCACTGTGCCTCTCTGGCTTATCAAATTACAATGCCCCCTAGTTTTGCCTCAGCAGATTGATATGATTAAAGAACGATACCAAATTTTATATTTTTTTTAATGTTTTATCTGAACTTTTACTCACAATATAAAATCATCTATTTATTTGAAAAGCACAAAACACGTTTTTGCATCAAAAGCAGTATGAGAGCCTTAACTTTTTTTATTTTTCTGTTTTTTGGAGCTGTTACAGGGACCTTTTTTTTTATGCTGGGATGAGTTGGCGTTTTTTATTAGGTATAATTTGTGAGGAGGGACAAGACTTTACTTGTAATCTCGATTTAAAATCCGTTTTTTGCGAAGGCAGGGTGAAAGAAAATACTGCCCCAAATCCTAGCAGTGATCTCTATTTTTAAATAAGGCGACGGGGGGGGAGTCTCACCGTTGCAGTATCCGTGACAAGTTAGTTTTACTATGTGGCGTTGAGACGATTAACGGTGTATACTCGTAATTTATGTGTTCTCTTTTTATTTGAAAAGCACAATTTTTTTGAAACAAAAAGTGTTTTTATTGTGCCTTAAAAATCTATGATTTATGCATCGCTTATCTTTCTAATAGCTCAGAACTTTTACATTTTTCTGTTGCTATACAGAGTGTTAAGGACTTTTTTTTTGAGGGATCGTACTGACCGTTTTAATTAGCAATCACTTTGATGTGATATGAGTTTTTGATGACTTTTCTATTCCATTTTATGCTGCACTGCGCAAGGATGATTCAAAAATCGCCAATTCTGTGACTGTTTTTTGGGGGGGTTTCTTTACGGAGTTCACCGTACGGAGTTAATTAATATGACAGATTTATAGGGTGGGTCGCCATAACACATGCGGCGTGATAATACAAATGGTACTTTATTTTTTTTGATCATTTTTTGGGCGCAGATTGGCGTTTGTAAAGGGCGAAAAGGGGCGAAGTTACGTGCATTTTTTTTTGTATTTTTTGTGTTTTACTTTTTACACTCTTTATTCACTTTTTTCCCCAGGGGGGAATTGCATGAACGATCGTCTAGATCGTTCATGCCAATAGAGATCAGCCATACTGACCCTTATTAGCTGCTATGCTGGTCTCCATGGAACTGTCAGTCACGCTGCCCCACCAATGCCATTTGGGCCATCGTGACATCATCAGACAACCCGGATGCTGTACATTCAGACATCCCGGGCTCTGTCTGGTAGGAGAACAGTCACCCAAGCGTTGAAGCCCCGCCCATTACTGAGACGGTTCCTCAGGGCAGCAGGAGCTCACTTCTGCCGCTCGCCAGCGCCGATGTCGCGACTCACCGATGTCGCGCACTCGGGGGGTTAATCCCCCAAGGCCCGGAGCTCACTACCGGGCCCGTGGGGGATGCGGCCATGATGCCAGCGGTTATATCACCGCTGAGTTCCATGACGCAGATCTTGCCGGCTCCGCTTGTGAGCGCGCAATGATCGCCCGTGTCGTTACTCATACGGCACAATTTGCAGGAACCCCCTACCCGACATTGCCCGTATGAGTACGGCAAATGTCGGTACGGGGTTAATGTGTAATGTAGGTGATTACTCACAGGGTTAGTTATTGGGTTTTTTTCGATCGGCAGTTGTTGAGTCAAACAATATATATTTTCAATAGTGTTTACGGATGACAGGAGAGACAGTATCTTAACAGTACTGTTCTATCAATACATTTGGGGGGGGGGGAATAAATATGACTCAGCAGATCCCAAGATAAATATTAGTTTGTTCTTATGACAAGTTAAGCAACTTTTATGGCTCCTAGAAAGGTATTTATATCCAGGCTTGGATGGCTAAAGGGGGATTCCTGGAGGAAGGTTCCTGAAGCGATGCTGAAACGTTCCACCCCCCCCCTAGGGACAGCTCCTGAGGTAGGAGTACTGGAGGAAGGAAAGGCCAGTTGGTCACGGAAAGTCCTGAAGGAAGGCCAGAGGATGGTCTTGTGTAGCAGAGTCCAGCGAGGAACTTAGCTTCAGGATTCTGCCCGTAGATAATTTATGCAGTAATTACCATGTTGGAAATCATTGATTTTGTTAAGGAGTTCATTTTATTGTTTGCCTTTTTTTGTTGGTTGTTGTGTGGTTTATAGCGTGTTGATATGCTGGTGGTTTGATTTCTGACCATTTCCATGTTGCCTGAATTTTATTTATTGTTTTTTGTGACTATTTTCGCTTGTGTAATATTTTAAATGGTTTTACCCCCCATTTCATTCTGGTTAATATATAATCTATATACATTTTGTTGTCGGATATATGGCGCTTTCTTTGCGGACTCCGTCCCCCTTAAAATATAGGATGGGAACATTGTTGTCATTCGATATCATTAGTCTTGCAATACTTAATATTGTTAATAATAATTAATATTCTTAAAAGACCACAGCGATAAGCGTCTACCAAATAATGTAGAGTTCTTGTTCCTGTGTGCATTTGCAATCATCTTATCTGCACTTTTTTTTATGCTTCCTTTTGGAGTATTGGCCCCTTCTTCCCGCGGCAGAGTGGCCTTTGAAGCCCATGTTGTTATAGCTAATCTGCTTTCACTGTCAATGACAAATCTTGCCAACTCTTCCAGCATCTTCACCAAGGTCTTTTGCCTTTTGCTTTTTCGGTTGATATCGCCCACAGGTCAAGACCAAAGCCACGTCCACTCTTTGAGGACACAAAACCATCTCCTTCCTCGAACGGTATGATTGGCAGGCACATTCCCATGTATTTGTTACTTGCGGTATAATTGTTTGTACAGATGCAACGAGGCACCCTTCAGGTATCTGGGAAATTGCACCCACAGGATACTCCAGACTTGTGACATGTACCACAATTTATTCCTGTCATCTTGGTTGCATTTTTTGTAGACGCTTTCCCATGATGTTACACACAGATGCAGTGTGTTTCTGGTGTGCTGTTAAATACATCCACAGATGTGTCTATAATTAATTCAGATGTTGCCAATAAATCAGAAGCTTCGAAAGACATGATCTCATCCTATGGGCTGTCTCAAATTGTTTAAAGGTATAGTAATCCTAGTGTGTGTAAACTTTTGACTTTGCAGAAAGTAATAAAAATTCTCTCTAATTATTCTGGCATTTGGCACATATAAATAATTGTGGTAATCCTAACTGGCCTAAAACGAGTAAGGTGTATTCGGATTTCATGAAAAGGCATTCATATGTCTTTTTATATAGTGTATATAAACTTCTGGCTCTCTCAGCTGCCTTCCTTTTCCATGTCTGGAAAAAGTCTGGTGATTGGTTTATGATTTTCCCACAATCGTCAGCGAAATTCAGGTCCAAATGAACTGGTCCATCCCAAATCTAAAGTGCAGCCCCATGCACCAGAATTTAATCTACCCTACTGTGTGTGTATGTGGAGAGAGGGTGCGGGACACAGTACGAGTATGCAATTTTGGGGACTGGTCAGTCGCTTTTAAGTTTTAAAGTGTCAGGTATGCTTTTTTTTCGCTTTTTTTCGCTTTTTTTCCAGTTATGTCTGTATTCAAGTAAGCTCAAGGGAAAATAGCTAAGACTTGAGCACCATATATTTAGTCTTGGTTTAAGGCTCAATAAGTCGGATGTGACTTGAGGAATGCTGTATCCAATACGTGGTATTGGAATCTCCACCCACCTATATGGTGCTTCCCCTAATGAGGAATATTACCCCTTTTGAGTAGCAATTATTATTAATAACAGTGAAGTGAATGCATCGTGGAAGAACTTGCTATATTATAGAATAAAGTTATTCTCCTAGGACAGACGCATGTAAATTTTACACTTTACCCAGTTTAAAATATCTGAATTGTGACCTTTGACATTTGCCTACATTGCTACACATACTGACACATTACGCAAGACAACTGCCATCTGCTTTTTTTTTTTTTTTTAATTACATCAGACTGTGTGAATCTGAAGAATCATTACTTCATAACGCGATACATGACCTCAAGACCTTTAGTAGTAGTTGTGGTTTTTTTGGAGTCTTTAGGTCCTCTTTAAAGAACTGTACAGTTTATACAGGCAGCTTTTCAATATTTTACATATCTTTTAAAGGGGTTGTCCGCCCTGTATTGTGTTTATGTATATAATAGGAAATCCTACATATTTCTAATATGCATGTATTAAAATTCTGCTACTTTTGTATTCTAATGCAGTAGCATTCTATGTAGGAGAAAATGGTATAACCCTCATTCTAGTCCATGCTAATGGCTCGTATGGACACAATAATTATGTGACCAGCACAAAATTGCCATGTGACCAGGTAGTTTGAGGGCCAGAGCTTCTCCAGTATTACTACCTACAGCAGACAACTTTTAATAAAAACATGACTTTATCTAGAGAATCGGCAGTAAAAAAAATAGCTGGAATAACAATATTAAACATTATTCTTATTCAGTTATCCCACAGATGTCATGTAACCTTGTTACTAGCTAAATGCCAAGAGGTTATATGACTTCTGCCATGTTTACTCCATTCAGTTATTACATGGGAGGAATATGGGCTGTATAATTTTTTTTTTTTACATAGGGAATTATGGCATTGAAAGAAAAGGGATATAAAAATAGAATTTTTCACATGTATATTAGAAAATTGTATGACTTCCTTTGACCTAATAATATAGAACAATAAGTGGACAACCCCAGTGAGCATGTTATTAAAGGGATTATGTGGAAGTTTAAAGATTTTCTAGAACACTATAAACAGCATTTAGACTTAAAAGTAAAGATATTCCACTAACTTTGTGTTTTTTTTTCTTTTGCCTCCTTAATCTATTACAACATCCACTTTTTGCAGTGAAACTTCCTGCTTATGGGAGTGTCTGTAGTCCTCCATCTCTTTCTTACAAGTCTCGGACTGCATTGCAATCTAGGCCTTCCCTCCACAGTTATCCCTGCTAGATATTGTGCAGACATTGGTGTGTAATCCCAGCATGATAATGATAATAGTTTGCCTTGCTGTGTAAACTGTACAGAGCTGCAGTCATCCTTTTCATGACAACAGTACACCACCTCCCAGCTCTGAACTGCTGTCCTCGGCAGGTAAATAAACCGTTCCCTCTCCCCTGTTATTACTCTAATGTAATTCCTTCTATTCACTTGCAAACTACAGGCTGGAAAGAGTTACTGCAGCCAGATAATTCTCTTCTCAGGTCACACATCCTATAGGGAGTTGTCCTGAGCTGAGCCTAGCTTCAAAGCACACCCACTGAGTATGATGTTACATTCATTGAAGCCATATGATCAATGAACGTCACATGATTTTCAGGAGGTGGGGATATCTGGTTCTGCGCACCAGGACAGTTAAATAATTTTGATACGTATGAATTACAAAGATGAATTTAATACAGTTGTGAGCCCTATAACAAAATTTCTCAGAGGACCAATTTAAATATTACACAGGTCATTTATATCATGATGGTTTTGGCTACGTATAAAGTAAGTAGAACAGCTTGGTTCACATATAGAAAAGAGTATTGATGATTACATTGTTCTGACCAGTGCTGATAAACCTATAACTCCTAATAAAGGACATCAAACTACAGACCACAATCATCCGAACCTCCCATGCCCGTCTTCAAGATTCCACACGTGCTGCACCGATTCTCTGGAACATCCTACCACGTACCATCAGGCACAATCCTAGCCTTCACAGTTTTAAGATTGTCCTGAAAATACATCGTTTAGGCAGGCCCACCAAAATCCCTAATTGCTAACCCACACCTTATATCACACATGCTTCTGTCACTCCGTACACTAGGGCACTCACAGGTACTTATTTGTATATAGATGTACTGTCATGGTGGCAGGGTCACACAATTTTTATGTAAACCACCCCATATTTGGGAAACAAGGCTGGACCATGTAAACTTAGCATTTCTCTCCCAGACACCCCAGATTGTAAGCTCTTGCGAGAAGGGCCCGCACACCTTGTGTATCACTTGTAAGTAGCTTTCATTGTGTAATGTCTGTCTTTTGTCTGTAATTATACCCTCTACATTGTAAAGTGCTGTGGAATTTGTTGGCGATATATAAATAAATATTATTAATGCTTTGTGTTTTCAACTATTGCTTGGCATTTAAAGGGGATGTATCGCTTCCTTAGTTTGGCTGATTCACACTGCTCTCAGCTTGTCAACTCTGGAGATGCAGGGGCGTTTCTTCCCCTCCCAGCTGGGTGACATCATCCTCCCTTCACTGTGCATATTGGCTCCCGAGACTCTTCCCCCTCCCCTCTCTGCCTGAATCCACATGTCACTGTGTCTCTCCCTGCAGTCTTATTTTGTAAGAGCTGTATACATACCACCGGCTGAATTCAATCTAGACTGCACAAATGAACTCTTCTCCTGTCACAGCTGGAGATGTGTTACAGCTTTCTATCAACAGCACAGATCACCCTTCTATGCAGGAGAGTTAGGCACCGGGACAAAGCTGTTATGTTTTCTCATTGTAGAATCTGTTGCAGTCTGTTTCTGCGGGGTGTGGAGAGAGAAAATGCTACAGCCCCTAACTCTGAGTCAGGCAGGGATCGACACAAATTGTGCTATTTCTTGATTGTGTAAGCCCTTCAGTGTAATTCAGTTTCTTCTGCCTGTATAAAGTGAAAATGTGACGATCCCTTACTCTGAGTGAGCGAGACAGCTCTGTGAATCGACCGGGGGCTGTACAGAATGTAAACGAGCTTTCAGCTAGTGAAATGCAAGGAGGAGGGATCCGGAGGGATTCGACCAGCACTGGATATCAGTGTAAACAAAAACACAAGATAAGGAATACTGTGAATACAAGACAGCTTTGCTAATGACATCCAATTGCAAAGTTACTTGTTTTCACTGTCCCCTTATTCTGAAGACCATTTAATGAAATGATAAAACCCCTTTAATTTTTATAAATGTGTTTAATTATACCGCCAGTGCATGTGACTAATCTTTTATAATACATTCCACAGCACTTTACAGTTTAGGGGGTGAATTTACAAAGTATCTTCTAGTACAGCACTAAAAACGAATTCTTGGAACTATAGGAGTGAGGTCCCGGCTCACAAGGGATTGCAGAAGTAGGGGTAAAACGAGAAGGCTTATACTGAACACTAGTGATTATATTAAAAAACGAGTGGAATGGAAGAGTAGATGTGAGATCCATGTAAACCAGATGGCAGCTTTCATTTATTGCAGGTAGGTGGTGACCTATCTGGCTGCCATTGACAACACAATAGTTGTTCTTTGGTTTTCTAATTGCCGCCCACCGTGGGTAAGAAGTTTCAGCTCCAGCAGGTATGTTGATACTTGTATTAAACCGCTCTCCTAAGGCTAAGCACAGTTGTGCCCTTATTAGTGCATACATGCTCTGAGCTGTACTTTACCCATGCAGTAGAAGATTTGTTAAATGATTATTATCCGGAATGATGCATCCTCACAACAAGGTTTGTTATTTTGAGTGTTTGTCGGCTCTGCATTCTGGAAACCTCTCTGACCTAGTTTCCTCTGTCAGAGCCTTACAGCTTCGTTGTGTCTGGATTTTGAGCAAAGCATCTGATGTCCACAGTAAAAGTTTCCTTATCTGTCCATGGGCATGCAGTACAGTTTACTTCATTTTGTAAATACTAAAATAGCACTGAAAAAATTGTGCCACTAATTGAATTCCTCTTTAGGTTATAAATACAGGCTTTTGAAGGCTGGTTTCCCAGTGTGACTGAAGATGACATAAAATAGCTGGAAAGAAGAAAAGACGGGAAAAAGAAGGTGGAAGTTTTCGCCACACACTTTTATTGCCAAGTACTGCTAAATACATAACTACAGTACACAAGCATTGCAGATTTTTGTTTTATTGCTGTTTAAGCTTACAGTCTTAGTTGTAGCTATGTGAAAAATGTAAAATGCATTCCTGGGCATGTTCTTCTTCTACAGCAGATCATCTTTTGGGTGTCTGACGGTCTTTAAGCTGGCATGTCCCTAATTTGTATGTTAAATGGATGAAATGGGTTGAACAACCTCATGAAATACATCTGCTATGACATGAAGCAAACATGTAAGACATGGGCTACGGTCCTGCTTTAAAGCAACAGTTGCAGACCAAATTAATAAAACAAATGTCTTTTTACACAGTAAAGATACAGTATGCTTGGTGGTTACAGTTCACATCCGGTGCATAATCAAATTGCTGATTTTAGCACACCCTGGGTGGTGCTATATAGTTGATGGTTGCTAGACTCTCCTAGTAGCACAGACCACACAAATATAACAAACTTTAACTTGAGAAGGTCAATTTTGTCTCCACCGAGTCTTTAAAGGGGTGTTGTCAGAGAGCTTGCTCTTCAGGCTATGGGTGGTTCTACAGCAGATTGGCATATCGGCTCTGCTATTCTTAGCTGAGCCTGTTAGGCTAGGTCTACACAGCAATTGGAAAATGCCGCCCAAAATCCGACGGTATATTCACATTGCTGGAACGCGCTGCCGGTTTGCACGATTTTTGCACCAAACAAAAATAACATGGGGGCAATGGAAATCCATCAGCGGTCCGGCGGACTATACAACATTCTATATTCCGCCCGACTGCTTTAGGTTTTGAAAACCGTGAGTAAAAAAAAAAAAATTGTGCTGTGTAGACTACAGCACTGATGTATACTACTGAGGGCTACACCGCGCTGGGTACGGTCGGATTTTCGGCGGATTCAAAATACTGAATCTGCTGAAAAAAACAACCAAAATCCAGAGCTGTATAGCCTTAGAGGCACATTGGGATTCGTCTAAACGGCAGTGCAGAAGGCCACAGAACTCTAAAGGGTTAAAGTTTGTTAGTAAGTAACATAGGCAAGCTATGTCCTGCTGATAACAAACAGAAGGGAGTGATGTCACCATCCTGGCCAGGACTGCTAGAGCAGAGAGAGGTGGCTAGTAACCTAGGAAAGCTTGTGTACAAAAGCTGGAGACCAGAACTGCTCTAACTCTGAAAGGAAGCAAAATCAGAACAGCAATGTATTTGGTAATAGTCTTTATTTACTAGTGCATACATGTTTAAAGTTAATTTATGAAATGGGAAGACCTTTTTCAAGCTGGCTTCAGAGAACAGGGAGATGGCTGGCTTTCACAGTTTTTCCTATTTTCTATGGTAGCTCCACATATAGCCAAATGAGAGTTCTTGGCTATATTCAGAACTCCCATAGACTTAAATGGGGAAAAGTGGTGCAAGCATTTCCATCGCCCTATACACTGGGGCTGGTTTGTAGCGAGTTACAAACTGGCTTCTGAAAGGGATTGTGCATATTGACTAAACCCCTTTAAATCTGTGTTCTTTACACACACCTCCTCAGGCTGTCAGTTAAATGCCAACTCCTCTTTACTTAACTATTCTTTTAAGGCTAACAGGAGGATGGTTACTTTTTATACCCGGCCCTATTTCTGAGGGCCCCTTTTAAGCCTCTTTTTTTGCACCTGTTCACTAACCTCAGACATCAAGGACTTTACTATCCAGACCACAGGGCAGCTAACTTCCCACCATGACTTGGTCATGATTCCCTCCCAGGCTGATGATTCACACAGCATTCCTATACTCCAGCATAGTGTTCTCCAAAATTCAAGTCGTTTACAACCTTGGCCTCCCCCAGAGCTGACCTGACATCACCAAGGCTGACACCTCTCGTTGCTGACCGTAATCACTGCTTTAGTGACTGCCTTCACATAGCTTTCAAGTTATGGTATATGAGACATAGTATTACCGTGTTTCCCCGATAGTCAGACACCCCCGATAATAAGACGTCGCGGGGAGTTTAGGGACGTCGACTAATGTAAGTCGTACCCCGAAAGTAAGACTTAGTAAACTACGTTGTCTGCGCTCGGGCGCTGCGATGGCCCGGGCGCCGACAGGGACGCTTCAGTTATAGACGACTCCTCAGGGAGCGCATATAGCTGAATGCCGAGTACAGCGCACAGTGTCCGGGCGCTGCGCTGGCCCGGGCACTGACCGAGCTTCCTATACCTATCTGCGACTCCTCCAGAGCGCATATAAGTGAAGGGATACCACTGCGGGGCACAGAGCGAGCGCGCCGTGCTCCGCAGTGGCCTCCGTGCGACCGCAGACTGGCTGCTGTCCGGAGCTCCCGGCACAGGCAGCGTGTGTCATCACGCTGCGTGCGTGGCCTGATGATGTCACCCGCCTGTGCCGAGAAGAAGATAGAGCAGAGCCGAGAGCGCGGGGATCCAGGTAAGTGATTGTTTGTTTTTTTTTATTTTGATTTTATTGCCTACAGCCTGCCTATACCTGCCCTATACCTGACCACAGCTGCCTATACCTGCCTACAGCTGCCTATACCTGCCTACAGCTGCCTATACCTGCCCTATACCTGCCTACAGCTGCCTATACCTGCCTTATACCTGCCTATACCTGCCTACAGCCGGCCCTATACCTGCCTACAGCCGGCCCTATACCTGCCTACAGCCGGCCCTATACCTGCCTACAGCCGGCCCTATACCTGCCTACAGCCGGCCCTATACCTGCCTACAGCCGGCCCTATACCTGCCTACAGCCGGCCCTAAACCTGCCCTATACCTGCCTACAGCCGGCCCTATACCTGCCTACAGCCGGCCCTATACCTGCCTACAGCCGGCCCTATACCTGCCTACAGCCGGCCCTATACCTGCCTACAGCAGCCTACAGCCTGCCCTATACCCTGCCTACAGCCTGCCCTATACCTGCGTATGGTGCCATATACCTGCCAATATAAGACATACCCCGAAAGTAAGACATAGTGGGACTTTTGGGGGTAAAAAGAATGTAAGACGCTGTCTTACTTTCGGGGAAACACGGTATAACTTAAGAAGGCAAGGAACTTCATACCAGACAATATGGAAGGACTATATAAGTCAAGGGACGGTTTCATGTGGGATATTGGAAAAGGGTGGTGAAATGGGATCATTTTGATTTTTTTTTTTCCCCTTGGGGTTGCCATTCTGCAGAAAGGGTAAAAAAAAAAAAAATATATATATATATGTATAATATATAATTTTGTCGCAGTACTCACACCTATGTCAGTTAGCCTTGGCTTTTGCGGACACTGGCTTCCCTTTATGATGTTGGCTCCACCACAATCTGCAAGTGCATTAATCCTTGGGCCTCATGGAGCATCACAGTTTAGCATACCTAGGTTTCACATTTTACAATATAGTGCAGTAAAGCAGTCTTTCAAAATTGTAAAGTCTTTCACCCCTATAGAGACAGGCTTTACATTTTAGTGTAAAGTTTTTTTTTTGGATTACTTGGTCATTTCAGCATAATTAAAGTATTTAAAGGGTAATTTGTATTTTATCAGATAGGATGGGGCTGATTAGGTTTATGTAAGATAATTCTACTCTTGCCTTCTAGAACTAATCCAGTTTACCAGTCAAATGTGTAAATAAACCATCAAAGGAAGCAAATTTTTTGGTGTATAAGACCTTGTTAAGCCTCCCATTTGTGTGATGCTGCAATAGGGTTCCTATTCTATTGCATGTACTTTTCTTTTTACCATTTTCATATGGAGGCATAGAAGTGGAACATGGTGCCAGCATAAAACACACTGATTTTTTTTTTCCCTTAGATTTGATAGCTGCTATAACAGAAGGGAAGATACTTGACTCCACCTCAGTGTTTTGCCCTAATGCAGTATATGCAGTTTTAAGTTAAATAATCACATTATTAGAGCACTGCAGGTATTAGGAATAGCATTAACATTTGGTCCTTTTGAGCCAGAAAGTGGAAATCTCTGTAGTAGTCAGGTGTGTGTGTTTTTCTTAGTGCTGCTTCTGTGTAAATGGCAGTAAAGTTGAATGTGGGCATTGTTCTTGCCGCTAGTTACATGGATGGCTACTCTACTGGTCCATAGGTACATGCTGTTAAATGCCAATGCCTTGTATTGAAGAGGAAGTCCACCTTAACATCATTCCTTTAAAAGTTACTGTGACTGTGTAGATTTAATCAGAATCCTATGTTGAAAGGGTCATATCCCTGTATAAAATGTCCAGACTTCTTCATTCATGGAAACTATATTTGCAAATCCTTAAAGGGGATTTGCCACAAAGTAAAATTGATGTGGGAAGTTTTGTAAATGAAATAATTAACATTTTCACCATTCATAATTCTTAAATATTCTGCACCATTTTTGTTTTAGCTGCTCCTTTAGTGATCCATTGTTTCCAGCTCATCCTTAGGGGATATGACCAGGGCTGAGCAGACATGCTCAGACATCACCTCTCCTCTCAGGCAGCTAATGACTGTTCAAATCCCGGGTGCTGTCATTCTACTCCCGTCCTCTTTTCTCCTTAGTAATTAGTCAAACAGTGCAAATAAATAAAAAAAGAAACCTCAATGAGGTTTGTGCATTGATAAAGAGAAAAAAAACCCCACAGGTTTGGTTCCTGCAGGGATTTGAACCGAGGACCCTTGTGCTTGGATGCAAAAGTTTTACCTCTGAGCTACAATGTGGCTACTTACAGTTCTACACATAACCAGACCTTTCCTTGACTACAGAGAGGAAAGGCCTGGTGATGTCATCCTGCTGCGTCACATGATATGCAATTCAAACAAATCACACACGCCCCCTTCTGAGCACACAGAGCTGAAGAGCTGGATGCAGGAGGTATGAAAATGAGATTGTGGCAAAACCCCTTTAAGTGAAAGGAAAGATGTTGCTCACCTGTAAATAAAGCAGCTATACTGCCAGTCAATGAGTCCAGCTCACCGCCGCACGGCTTCTCGGCTCCCGACCACGAGCCTCTTAAACGAATTTGGATGAAAGAGTGTCCAAGCCAGCGGTCTAGGTGATACACGCAGTTATTTATTAATAATCCATGGTGTGGAGGGTACAAAGATAGTACAAATACAGTTTTTTAACGGTCTTTGTACCCTCCACACCATGGATTAATAATAAATAACTGCGTGTATCACCTAGACCGCTGGCTTGGACACTCTTTCATCCAAATTCGTTATGGAAAATATATGGCTGTATTGGTACCCGTCTGTACTTCTGGAATCAATGCAAGAATCTTGTCGGGTCTCCAGGTAAGGGGCCGTTCACACGGCGTCTTTGGATCCGATTTCAGATCCGTTTCGGATCCGAAAATCACATCCAAAAATGGTGCAGCAATCGGATCCTAAACGGATACAACACACAGCTATGTGTTTGTATGTGTGTTGGATGCAGCAGGATCGCAGCCCTGTAGTTTTAAATAAGGCTCCTGCTGCGTCTTTCGGACCAAGAATTGACATCAATTATTGGAACGGGTCCGAAAGATGCAGTGAGACACACATCAGCGATCACTCGTGTGAGTTCCGATGCGTGTTTCATATTAAAAGCAATGTAAATCACATTGCTATTTATTAGATATGTGCTTGGGTCCATTTGGGGTCTGACAGACATATCCAAACGTACATCTAAAAGCGTATGTTCACACGGACTCAACACACCATGTGAACATACCCTAAGAGGGTCTGATACTTTTACAAAGTGCTGTGGCCTTTTCTTTTATTAGGATTTTACATGCCCTCAGGCAGTCACACCTACAATGATGATTTCTTCTGGCATGTTATCGGTGCATGTCAAAAAATGTATTGCAGATAGATTTGCCTTTTAGTATGGGTGTGTGAACATTTTAGTGATTTCTGTAAAATGAGTCCCATCTTTTATGCTATTTCACAATGCTCTTATTAGGAAAAAATCATTAGGAAACTAGTTTGACAAAATTACTGATATGTAAATTTATTTCCATAGTCGCCATCTTTTGCTTGTACTAGATGATCAATGGGTCCCTTCATTATGCAGCCACTTGGTGCCAGGATTCTACTTTGCCAACATACACAATTCATTTGTAGTATCTTTTGGTTTAATTTATTACATTCACTTACACAGATTCTAGGGAAGGGGTTAAAATTATCAATCCTGTTGCCTTTGTTTTGTGGAAATGACAGTGTGGTTAAAGTGCTGCTGTATCTTTTGTGCAGTCACCAGGGGAGGATTGCAGTCTCTTGCATGTGTGGGTTAAAATCTGTATTAGCCAAAATTATTGCTAAGCCCCTCCAAACATTAGTTTGACATTGTCATTGTTCAGATGGAGCTTTCCAGAAATAGAAATTATAAGTATGACTGGTGGCTCCAGACTGTGTGAGTAGGAGTTATGCAATTTTCTGCATTTTTTAACACGGTAGTTGCTGAAGTTTTTTTTTATATACTAAATATTTTGAATTTATAAAGGACATAAATATTTGTTCCATCAAAACATACAATAAACAGTGGATCAAGCAGTGCGCACTCTTGCTACACTCTGAAATGTCTATATGGGTGATAAGAATAAAGTTAAAATGACTATCATTTTGTGTGCATGAAATCATTCAGTGAGCTGAAGATGGAAGTTCCTTTTTATCACCTGAGATACTTAAAATACTGGTGGATTCACATATTGCCTATTTGTGCAAGTAAGAGTACGAAATAAGCAGATTAAGTTTTAACAAACCACACTAGGGTTGCTTTCACACAGTGTGCTTTTGGTGTTTTTTTTTTTTGCACAAATGCACCACTTTAAACTGCCTTTATTGCTGTGCGTTTTCTAACCAAAAAAACTGTGTTAAGGGGTTGCTTCATTACATAGATTAGCTTTCAACATGTACTTAACAGTAAATGAAGACTTTTTTAATTATATTGCTTTGTTTATTTTTCTTTGTTGAGGAGATGAGTGATTTTATCAGCTCTGAATGCACTCGGGTTTCTCTAAGTTACCAACCTGTTCTGCCATGCTGTTTCTTATCTGATTGCAGGGATGTCCTCACACAAGCTGGCACATGGAACAGTTGCAGCTTGAGAGCTTGAGTGTTCTCTGATCTTACAAACAAAGGAAGCTAATTACTTTTGTTTACTTTGAGCTTTGAAGCTTCTCTGGACTTTAGATAAACATCTCCTGCTCTCATGTCAAAGTAATTAGCAGACCTTTAAGTATGGAGCTGATATGCTAATCACCCACAGCCTGACCAGAAATAGACCTGATGCTTGAGTGAAAGCTGCTTTTGGCTCTGTGAAACAGCATGGTGAGACATCCCCTTTAACTCACAGCAGCAAGAATCTGCTGTGGATTCCAGATGTGCTATTTATTTTCAAATCTCAACAAATCACAGGAATAACCAAATCAACAATAAAGGCACAAAATTTATACCCAGAGATATTTTAAAATAACTGTAAAAGTAATTCAAATATAAAGCCACACCAAAGCATTGATCACAATAGTACCAATAATATTGTACAAATGGATGGGAAAAAAAAGTAACACTCTGATATAAGCAGTCACCCCCAAAGCATTGATCATAATAGTACCCACATTGTGTTGTACAAGTAACTAACACAAATTATTTTAAAAGTAACATACAAAATATCAATAACCTCACTAAAGTATTTTTATTTGATATAAAGCTCACAACCTAATTATATTGAACTTTGTAATTGAGACTCATTAAAATATTTACCTGTCATGCTTTGCAAAACCAGGCAGAGAGCTCTTTACTCCCCTTCTTCCTAATTCTTGCATACCATGTGACGTCCATTGATCATATGGTTTTGCTTCTGAGTCTATGGACGTTTTGTCATCACTCAGTGGGTGTGCTTTGAAGCCAGGTGCGGCTCAGAAACACTGTAGTGGGTGTGACCTGAGCAGAGAAAGATCTTGCTGCCTCTAGTGACCCCTCAGTCACTATGTAAACAGAGGTGCTGACAGGAATGTAACCATTCAGTACAGAGCTCCAGGGGGAGGGTGTTATACACATACAGTGAAAACTATGTGTACAGTGACTCTTCAGTCCTAGAGTCTAGTTGCCTTCATTATTGTTTACTTTTACCTTTTTACCTCTTCTGATAGGAGGAAATGGTCAGAAGTTTTGCATTGTTTGATTGGTTAAATGTGCATTAGGACCTCGGAGAATATCCAACAGCAGTCAGAAAAAAGTCTGCCTACTGCTCTTTATATAGTTGTGGTGCCAGATGTGTATGTATTTACACTGTCATTAAAATGTAGGGAGACATTAAAGCAGGGTGCTACCATTTTCTGGTACAACCACTATAAGCCCTGTAACCCAATAGCAGAGATGTAATGTGGTATGTCTCCTCTAAGTTTCAAAAGGGCATTGCTCCCAGATCCAACAATTGGAAATATACATCTATAAACTGCTCATAAAGCATTATTAATTAAAATCGGTGCAAAATAAGTAAAGGAGGAGTAATTTAAATTACTCAACATAGTATGTAAAGCAAAGCTTTCCTTCTAAATATCCGTTCACGTGTATTTTCCTGCCCAATCTGAAATTGGGCATGTAGACGGGCAGCTGTATGCTGGGCAGTATATATGCCAAGGCAGCCATTCAACAAACTCTGAGTAGTAGTATGCTTGGGTCATATTTAAAGGGGTGTTCCCACCATGCACATGGATGGCGTATCTGATAGGAACAAGTTCCACCTCTGGAACTCGCACTTAGCTCTGAAATGGGCCTTTTGAAAGTGTTAGGTGAGAACTGAGAGACAGTTGCGCTTGTGCACAACTCTCCATTCTGTTCTATGGGGGTTTCAAGTACAAGTGAACATTGTGTTCGGCTATACTCAGAACTCCCGTAGACAGACGTGCACAAATGCGACAGGATCTCTGCTCTGAGCTGACAATTACCTGTTCCCGAGATGGGTATGAGCCCAAGAAGGAAACTGCTCCTATTGATACGCCATCAAAGTGCATGTTGGGAGCACCCTTTTAAATAGAAAAAGAACCCTTTAATGATCCTCGCTGGGCTTCGTACATTTGCCTTGGCAACTACAATGCCCAGCATACGGTTGCATCGCTCTTCGCCCAATGTCGGATAGGGCAGGAGACTATATACCTGGAGGTACATCTTACCATTACATTTGTTGAGGTTACAGTTTGATGCCATACAGTAAAAATGAAGTGAGATTTATGTAGTGTCAATAAAATGTATATGAAGATAACTCTGTGGTAATGGCCAGAAGTAGAACACATGTGGAACATATGTGGCACATTTGCCAACCCCTAAACTAAACTGTTTTAGGTTTAAAGTATGTTTTGATTGTGTAGGGAATGGTATTGTTCTGTGAAAGACATACCTGTCAAAATATAGACTGAATATAGATTTGATGTATTATGAGCCCAAGGCAAAGTTACAATCGCAGTCAGTCACCAATGCCTGGATGGCCTAAAGCCACCCAAAGGAATCAAACAGGTCAGACAATGAAAAGTTCTGAGTACTGTGGAAGGAGTAGTCCCAACTGTGGAAACGAATGATTATTCCCTACAGTCCAGGGTCCTCACATAGATGTGCTCATCAAAGCATTCCTCTATAGCTATCATGGTAAGGCTGGTTTTGCATTTTTTTTTTTGTTTTGGGTTTTTTCTTTTTTGAGGGGGGGGGATTTAAATAAAACGCCTTTTTGTGACCGTTCTCTCTGGCCAGATATTAGCCATAAACCAATAGCACATTACAATACCCTATTGTGTGCTGGTTTATGTCTTTTTTTTCTATTACTGCATTTTTTTGGGTGGTTTTGTGTTTGTTTGTTCCCTCCCTCACCGCCCCAAAGTGTGGCATGCTACGGGTTTATTTTATTTTTTTTCTCGCTTCATTTTTCTAAGGATAGCTTGAGAGGTTTACACATTTTGGTAAATTTGCATTTGGACCTTTTCGGGTTTCTGTTTTTTTGGGGGTTTTATTTGTGTTTGGTTTTTTTTTGGTACGCCATAATTTTGGAAAACTGCTGCAGAAAATGCGATCTGAACACAGCATTACTGTGCTCGCTGAAATGTGTGAACCTGAAACTTTGTATATTTGATGACATGGGAGAGGTTTCATATGATTAGTATTGCTTTATTGAGCAATAGATCCTTTTTTTATTTTTTTATTTTTAGACCTGTTCCTTCTGATACGAGGTGTGTGTATTGTTAGAACTTGTTTATGCGGTTAATGATCCACCATGTTTGTTGGCATTATAGAACATGAACTAATTAGACACGTTACCTTTGTGGCGGGGGTCATGTAGCTTGCTGCTTGTTAAGTGCAGGAAAAACTTCACAAATTCTGATGCTGGTTACATTTTTTTACAGGTAAAAAATGAGGAGGGGGTGGAGTGCAGTCAAGAAGTTCATTGCAAAACTGCTGCAATTTGCAGTAAATACAATAAAGTTTTCTTGTAAGACTTTTTCCCTGCATCTGATAAGCACACAAAAACTGTAATAAAAGTACAGTAAACAAGTGTGCAGCATGTGATCCCAGCCTTCAGTTTACATTGTCGGCACATAATATCATTAGTATCAACAACTGTAACTAGGTGATGTACAGTGCCTTGCGAAAGTATTTGGCCCCCTTGAACTTTTCAACCTTTTCCCACATTTCAGGCTTCAAACATAAAGTAGAAAATTTTTATCTTTTTGTAAAGAATCAACAACAAGTGGGAAACAATTATGAAGTGGAACGAAGTTTATTGAATTTTTTAAACTTTTGTAAAAAATAACTGAAAAGTGGGGCGTGCAAAATTATTCGCCCCCCTAAATTAATACTTTGTAGCGCCACCTTTTGCTGCGATTATAGCTGCAAGTTGCTTGGGGTATGTCTCTATCAGTTTTGCACATCGAGAGACTGAAATTCTTGCCCAGTCTTCCTTGGAAAACAGCTGGAGCTCAGTGAGTTTGGATGGAGAGCGTTTGTGAACAGCTGGAGCTCAGTGAGGTTGGATGGAGAGCGTTTGTGAACAGCAGTTTTCAGCTCTTTCCACAGATTCTCAATTGGATTCAGGTCTGGACTGTGACTTGGCCATTCTAACACCTGGATACGTTTATTTGTGAACCATTCCATTGTAGATTTTGCTTTATGTTTGGGATCATTGTCTTGGAAGATAAATCTCCGTCCCAGTCTCAGGCCTTTTGCAGACTCCAACAGGTTTTCTTCCAGAATGGTCCTGTATTTGGCTCCATCCATCTTCCCATCAATTTTAACCATCTTCCCTGTCCCTGCTGAAGAAAAGCCCAAACCATGATGCTGCCCTCACCATGTGTGACAGTGGGGATGGTGTGTTCGGGGGGATGAGCTGTGTTGCTTTTACGCCAAACATATCGTTTTGCATTGTGGCCAAAAAGTTGGATTTTGGTTTCATCTGAGCAGAGCACCTTCTTTCACATGTTTGGGGTCTCCCAGGCGGCTTGTGGCAAACTTTAAACAAGACTTATTATGGATATCATTGAGAAATGGCTTCTTCTTGCCACACTTACAAAAAGGCCAGATTTGTGAAGTGTACTACTTATAGTTGTCCTATTGACAGACTCTCCCACCTCAGCTGTAGATCTCTGCAGTTCATCCAGAGTGATCATGGGCCTCTTGGCTGCATCTCTGATCAGTCTTCTCCTTGTTTGAGATGAAAGTTGAGGGACGGCCGGGTCTTGGTAGATTTGCAGTGGTCTGATACTCCTTCCATTTCAATATGATCGCTTGCACAGTGCTCCTTGGGATGTTTAAAGTTTGGGAAATCTTTTTGTATCCAAATCTGGCTTTAAACTTCTCCACAACAGTATACCGGACCTGCCAGGTGTGTTCCTTGGTCTTCATGATGCTCTCTGTGCTTTAAACAGAACCCTGAGACTATCACAGAGCAGGTGCATTTATACGGAGACTTGATTACACACGGGTGGATTATATTTATCATCAGTCATTTAGGACAACATTGGATCATTCAGAGATCCTCACTGGACTTCTGGAGTGAGTTTTCTGCACTTAAAGTAAAAGGGCCGAATAATATTGCACGCCCCACTTTTCATTTTTTTTTTTTTTTTTTTTTATACAGAAGTTTAAAATATCCAATTTTGTTCCACTTCACAATTGTGTCCCACTTGTTGCTGATTCTTCACAAAAAATTAAAATTTTATATCTTTGTTTGAAGCCTGAAATGTGGCAAAATGTTGAAAAGTACAAGGGGGCCGAAAACTTTTGCAAGGCACTGTATGTTTGGTGTGTATGTCAAGAAAGCTGCTGATTTACGATCTAAGGGCGACATGTACAATCTAGGGTCAAAGAGGCCAGTTCTTAATAATTTTCAAGCAGTGTAGAATGCGGCAGAAGGTATGAACCTGTTCTACTGCGGGTCATAGATTTGGCACATTCTAGTTCCAGGCTCAGGTAAACCACTTATAACTTGGTCTGGCTGTTCCAGCAGTAATGCGCCTAGTTTTGCCGTCCTCCAGTCATAAATGTGTAGAATCTGAATCATACACATTGCAAAGTGCCGCAAAATGTGCCCACTTTTGGAGTGTGCGCCTTCTCATACATCTATAGAACAGGGTTGTGGCAGTTTTGGGGCTGAAAGGACACCAGAATACTGATGCAGCCCTGTACATACATGTCACCCTTATTATGTCCATAAAATTAAATGACCCAACGGAAGCCAAAAGTGTGTCCTCTTGGCTTCTATTTGGCCATTCTAGGTCTACATACCCCCAAAAAGGATGGAATAGTGCAGGTGCCTACATCCATGTGAATGTGCATCCAGTAAAAAAAAAAAAAAAAAAAAAATATATATATATATAATGTGTGTGTGTGGTAAATGTACTTCACAGTGGGACCCTATAGGTGGTGGTTGTCATGATTTGGCATCCGTCACAGGTATTAATTTTATGTACATGTCCTGGTGTGTACATTAAACACGGGACATAAACGTTGTGTGTACATAGTCTTTACCAGTATCTGATAGCTTTGAAGGGGTTCAGTCGCTAGGAACACCAGTCCATTTTTGTGTTTGGCATATGTGAGCTAAAAATAAAAGGTCTTCAGGTGCAACGTCTCTAAAATGTGCAGAGCTAGAAGGTTTCCAAAGAGTTGGTGTTACTTTTGCATTGCTCTGATAATGCAAACTCGCTAATGCTCAAGAAGACTTGTGCTGCCTGCAGCTAGGTCACATTTTTCTACACAAGAATTATTATTATTTTTTTTTTTTTTTTAGGTTGGGAGTGGAGGTCTGAAATTTTTAACATCTTCATAGAATGTTTGCTCTGCCGCTTTATTTCACAATCCCTGCTGGCTCTTCTAGGAGTGGCCCCACGATTATGTGACTGACATTTGAAGTGAGAAAACCGGTTTGAGGACCTTATAGATTTGCTGTAGTTTTTCAAAACTTTATCTCTTCTCATCTCATACATTCCTATAATAACGTTGCAGTTTTTGGAACACTCCTGTCCACTCTTCTGCTTGTATGTAACAAAATGCGAACAAATCTTAAGCATTAAGAAAAAATGAGAACGAGGATTTATGAAGGGTTTCAAGAAACCAGTTCATTGTTTGGTCTGAATAGTCTGTGATTGTTATTCGATCATATTCTAAGGGACTCGAAGAAAAAAAAGTTCTGTACAAAGATGTATTAATATGCATGGGCCAAAACATAGAATATTTGATGTCGGCTACTTTTTCTTTTGTGGCCTCCTGTGACTCATACTATATTAAACACATTTATCTAAAAGAGTATCTTGAAGCAACAGTTTCTTCAGGTCAATAACCCTTGACAGCAGCCATAGTAGAGATGTCATGCATATTGATAATGTCTACAATGTAGTTCATAACTGATTTTAAACCATAAATTGCACTATTGTTATCAGACTCGTTGCACTTGAAAGCTAAATTGTTTTTAATAATTAGTCTGGTTTCTCTTATGCAAGCTGTGTCTCCATGCTGTTGGCATTGCTTAGTAGCCTGTATTCTGTTAAAGGGGTTTTGCCATGAAGTAAAATTGATGTGGGAAGTTTGCAAATTAAATAATAAACCTTTTCACCATTCATCATTATTACAAATTCTGCACCGTTTTTGTTTTAGCTGCTCCTTCAGTGATCCATTGTTTACAGCTCGTCTCCAGGGGATACGACCAGGGCTGAGAGCTTCTCAATCCTGGTCGCACATGCTCAGACATCACCTCTCCTCTCAGGCAGCTACGGAGTGTTCTACTCCCGTTCTCTGTATTCTTCAGTAATTAGTCAAACAGTACAAATAAATGTAAAAAAAAAAAAAAAAACTCAATCAGGTATGTGCATTGATGAAGAGAAATAAAATCCACAGGTTTGGTTCCTGCAAGGATTTGAACAGAGTACTCTTGTGCCTGGAGGCAAAAGTTTTACCTCTGAGCTACAATGTAGCTTCTTACAGTTCTACACATAAACTGTCCTTTCTTTGACTAGAGAGAGGAAAGGCCTGGTGATGTCATCCTGCTGGGTCACATGATCTGCAATTCAAACAAATCACACACGCCCCCTTCTGAGCACACAGAGCTGGATGCAGGAGGTATGAAATGAGATCGTGGCAAAACCCCTTTAATAGACTGACGATGAGCTCACAGGTATCATGTCAGTCATCTTGTCACAGATCAAAGGCTGCTGGTTGGAAATAGCAGCAACGTTCAACTGAGGGTAGAACTGTGAGCAGGGACATAACTGGAATTTATAGGGCCTCATAGCAAACGAATTGGGCCCCTACTACCTAATGGCAGTAAAAGCCACAATAAGTAGAGGTATAAATAATATTGCTATGTATCAGAACTCGCATAGTAGTGTTAGATAGCAGAAAGCTACCAACTGGTTATTCTCTACTAAAAGATAGACTCTTCTTCCACCTGAGTGGGCCCCTTCAACTCCTGGGCCCCATAGCAGCTGATACAGCTGCAGTTACACCCATGACTGTGAAATTAGTTTCCTCCTGCTTGTAAAGGGAAAATATTATTTTTATTAATTTACATAGCTCTATTCTATTCCACAATGCTGTACATAGATTGTCATCATTAACCTTGCTCTTGCCCCCATTGAGGCTCAAAGTCTAAAATATAACTAGTGGTAAGTATATCACTGGCGCAGCTATTCTGGGGTCCACTTTGCCACAGTAATACTAAACAGTAGAACTTAAAGAGGTATTTTCTGTCATTGATTAGCTTCAAGCGTGTAGCCAACAGAAAATAAATATTCTTACAAAATACATTTCTATTCTAATTTTTGTTTAATTTTAAAGATAAAGTAGGTTATTTATCCTGCTTCTTTAAACATGTAGAAAAACCACTAAAGCCTCAGTTGGATAAATGGGAGAAAGGCATACCCATATGATAAGCAGCACCATTAATTAATACTCCGGCTATATAGTAAAACATATACTTTTATTCGTTACCTTTAAAAAGCATACATCTGCCCTCTTTTCGGCGTTATGCAGTATAGGAAAATTAATAGAAAGATACTCAAGTTACAAGTTGCGGCGGATCGCCGTTCAGGTACAATGTCCACAGACCATCTCGGTCTTCATCCCGACAGGGTTTCTCAAGAGGTACGCCAGGAGTCCGGGCTGAGCGCACGTCAATCTGCTTGTTTCAATATATAGATAGAGATCCCTTGTCCGTGCTAATGATGAAAGATACTCAGAAATACTAAGTGGCTAATCTTCTATTTTGCAAACATACCCATATAAGGGCTTGTTCACACGACGTTTTGGATCCGTTTTGGATGCGTTTTACGGATCCGTTTTTAACCTGCGAAAACTGGATGTAAACTGCATCCAAAAAGCGGATCCAAAAAACGCAACAGCTGATCCTTTTTTGGATGCTAATTGGATGCGTTTCGCATGCGTTTTACGGATCCGTTTTTTCAATGCTTTATTTAAATCAACCTATCAAACTGCAATTTAAATATAATATAACCTATCAATGACCAAGAAAAAAAACTTTTTTTTACCTAGTGTCAGTCAGCTGTACATACACCTATGAATTTAGAACCCGCCCTCCCCCTATTTTTTTTTTTTTAAATCTACCAATAGTTTTCAACCCACCCCATGTAAATTAATTAATAACAATCATGTATAAACATAAATAATTCTAAACTAAATATTTATAAATTAAATATATATTTAGTATACATTTATATATAATATATATATATAATATATATATAATATATATATATAATATTTATGTACATATATATAAAATGTACATTTATATGCTATTATACACATTTATAATATATACATTTAAACTTTGTATAGAATTTATATATAAAATATACATATATATATATAATATATATATATATATATATATATATAATATATATTACTATTATATACATTTAAATATATATATATATATTTACATACATTTATAAACTAAATATAAGCCAAACATAATATTAAAATTTTATATATTAATTTAAATCCAATGCGTTTTTACGGATGCGTTTTTGGCATCGAAAGCGGATCCAAAACGCACCCAAATGTATGCTGCGCTTTTGCATCCGCTTTCGGGATGCCAAAAGCGCACTCCATTATTTCCTATGGGGATTTCTCTTGCGTAAAACGCAAGAAGAATTGACATGTCAATTCTTAAAACGGATCCGAAAAACGCATCGCGAAAAGCGCATCGGCAATCACTCGTGTGAACAGCGATGCGCTTTTGCCATTGAAAGCAATGTTAATCACACTGACAATTGTCAGATCCGTTTTACGGATCCGTAAAACGGATCACAAAAACGTCGTGTGAACAAGCCCTAAGACAAGACAAATACCCGGTTGTACAAATATTCCAAAAAAAAAAAACCACAAACAGTAGTGTAACCATAGGACTCAATAAGACTTAACCTTTAATATTATATGGCTAAAAAGAATATATACATATTAGATGCACCTACAAATTACCCTAAACTCTATAAACGCTTAAATACTGTAACTACCTGTCACAAATGTGGGGTATTCGCCCCTATAAGGGCATCCCGAACCAGGAACCTATACTATCAAATCCTAATGTAACCCTACAAAAAATATGTGAAGTGACCAATAGAAAATACAAAAAGGAAAAAAAATCCCTGAAAAATTTAAATAGCACTTACTGGAGGCAATATACAAGATATCAGCAAATAATGCCTCTAAAAGTGAATAAGCCACACCAACATGTTTCACCCCCTATTCATATATCAAGGATCATCAGGGACTAAATATAGGAGACAGGATGCTGTTGACAGGCTGGTGATGTCACTCCTTGCTATGACTCATCAGTATTAGGGGACAGGGTAGCTAAAGCTGAGGTGATAAAAAGAAAAAACCATTGTTAAAAAGCGGGTAGAAAACCTGCTGTATCTTTGAAGTTAAGCAAGATCAGAACAGAAATGCATTTGTTGTAAATATGTGATTTTTACCTTTTGCCTCCTTGTTTCGAGCTAATTAATAGGATGGAAATACCCATTTACAGGATTATCGAAAAAAAATTAAGTAGGAAAAGGTGGCAGTCTTTATTTACATCCAGGGAATAAAGTACAGTAAATTTCTGAGAATGGATTACAAAAAACGGTTTTTAATGCATCAGTGCCATAATGGGTGGGGCTTAATCACCAAGTAGGTGGGACTTTCTGGTAATTTATATTTTATGCGTAATGCAAGTGGTCAGTGTGTGGTATGTAAAAATTAGTATTGGCTCATCTTAAACAATCCAAAGATGTAGATCAGTCCACGATACACGGATTCATCAGACGCTCAACACTGATTCAATGAAATAGTCAACGTAGAAAAAAGAGAAATCCAGCATGTAATCTGAGCATCCAGGAGATGGGTAAGTATAAAATCTTTAGGTTTATTATACCTTATTAAAACATAGGAATGCAATCCAGGCAAAGCATAGCTTCATAATCTGACACATTTCAGTAGGAAACCTAAGTCTTGCTGTTAGTCAATAAGAAATCTAAGGATTTGATACTTGCCTACCTCCTGGATGCTCCTATTAGATGCTGGATTTCACTTTTCTCTACATTGAGTATGTGGGAGTAGCGCACGTATGGCGCTTGTGTCATGTGGTTGTCTGAGGACCTGAAGAAGCGAGTTAGAAGTTCATGAAACACATAGTTTGTTATTTTACACAAAGGAAAATAACGTTCTACCAAATAAGGGGAAAATACTTGAGTATTGATTTTTTTTTTTTGGGGGGGGGAGGTATTTAACCAATATTGTGGAAAAAAAAACAGCACCTTATGCTCTTGTTTTGGAGATACTGCTACATTGAGACTTGTGACAAGCTATTGGGCTGGGGGCATGGGGTTGTGTCCTGGGAAAGGGGGGGTATATGCAGAGCTGATTTTTGGGTTCGCCCTAGGCACTAAACCCGAATAGCCCCATTAAAATTTAATTGCCAGCCCCTTTTTTCCCAAAATACCACCCCTTTAAAAAGCCCCGCCCCCCTATAACCATGTACTGGCTCTAGTGGAATACAAAAAGTGTCACGGCCGCCCGACTTTAAAAATAGCCCGGGGTGTGGGTCGGAGTCGGTGCCTATTTTGCAGGAGTCGGGGTCGTCAAAAAAGGGACCACAAAACCTAAAAAAGCTGTGCACATCTAAAATATATTTTAAAAACGCAAGCATAGGGGCCACGAAAGGAATATATACATCTAACACAATTACATGGCACACAAAAGGGGACAAGTAAAACTCAAGGATTAGGAATATTGGAAATGCTTATGCAAAGGGAAAAATTTGAAAAACCTGGGACTTTATTTAATATTTGATAAAAAATTGTTTAAGTCACCTCCCAAAAGGGTCAAGGGGACCCCAAGGGGTGGCCCCTACCTAAACTTTCCCCACTAGGCGTAAATTCCAATGCAACTTCAGGGGTGATGAAAACAATTGGATTTTTCCTGCATGGTTTAAAAGGGGCGCGAGTGCAACAGCCAATGAGATTGCCAATTCAATGGACTACAAAACGTAATAAAGCTGCCCCTTTTTTAAAACCCGTGAGGATAAAACCAATTGCTTTTGTTCCTACCACCCCCGAAAATTGCAGTTGGTTGCGCCCGTGAGGTAAAAAAGTTTAGTGTAGGGGCTCACCCGCTTGGGATCCCCTTTCGTTTTGGGAGGTGAGCTTAATACAATCTTTGATCAAATACTGTAAACTAAGAGTCCCAGGTTTTTCATTTTTTCCTTAGCAGTAATGCATTTCCAATATTCCTATATACCTTGAGGTTTTACTTAGTCTTTAGTGTGCACTGAATTTGTGTTAGTCATAAATGGGACCGACCCCCAAATATAATAAAAATTTGGTCCATTTTAGTTCGATGCAGTGCAAAGGGGCAAGAGGAATTTGGTCGGCCATTGCTACTGCTCCCATATCTTCAGCCTCATCACATGAGGAGTGTAATTGATGACATGGAGCAGGCAAAGCGCTCCCCCCAGGGGAGAAGATCCCGCCCCCAGTGCAAACAGATTTAAAGCAAAATTTTTCCCACCTGCTTTCAAAGAAGTAGCAGAGATACAACCATTATCAAAACTGACTGTGGCGAGGGCCATTCCTTTATACCCTGACATTGTTAGAGATGTTCCCCCTGTTGTCACCGTTTTGCCCCCAACCGAAGTTAGTGTAGAGAGGCCGTTCTCTAGCTGGAGATAATGACCCTCAGATGTGAGGTCATGTATGCAGGATCTGATGGAGGCAATATTTATTTCTCAGAACAAATTCAGAGACTCACAAATGTTCCTGCAGTGTTTTGCATATTTACCATTTTTTGGTGTTCTAAAGTCAAACCCAATAAATATATTGTACCTGACAAGCAAAATGGTAACAATGTTTTAATCTTTTGAGACTTTCAGGTTCCATATCTCACCATCCAGTACAGCTTTGTACAGGAGGCTCCTGTTATATACAGTCCTCTGACCTATCTACATACATTTGTCTTGCACGTCTTTAGCATCTGCTTAGTTCTCAGATTCTTTCCTGAAAACTGCATTGTTACTTTTTCTGCTCCTAAAAATCAAAATGTTAATTTATATTATTTTGTTAGTATTTGGTAAATTCACCTTTTGGTTTTCAATACTGCCTGAATCCTTCTGGGCTCTGGATCAGATTCAAGCATGTCAACCAAAATCTGATCCCAGGTCTCTTCTACACATTCCCAATGTTGGTGCAGACTGAACTTGGATACAAATACAGCTTTTTCTTCAACTCTACCCACAAGTGTTCAAAACATTTTTAACTCTTTTGCTTGCCAGTGTCTGTTCTCCCTAAATAGCTTGATTATTGTATCATAAGGTGATAAACAGCCTAATGTTACCATTTTACTACAGTAAAGTTATCACTTAAACATGCGCCGTGTATGAGGGAGTCTGATTGGGGAGTCTGAGAAATTGAGGAGTCGGAGTCGGGGCTTTGGCTTGCCGACTCCACAGCCCTGTATATAACCTCCATACAGTGACCATATAGTGGTAGACACCAGTGTACACAGCCTCTGCAGACTGTATATTACTGCCATACAGTGACCATATAGTGGTAGACACCAGTGTACACAGGCTCTGCAGACTGTATATTACCACCATACAGTGACCATATACTGGTAGACACCAGTGTCCACAGGCTCTGCAGACTGTATATTACCACCATACAGTGACCATATAGTGGTAGTCACCAGTGTACACAGGCTCTGCAGACTGTATATTACCACCATACAGTCCCATATAGTGGTAGATACCAGTGTGCACTGGCTCTGCAGACTGTATATTAATACCATACAGTGACCATATAGTGGTAGACACCAGTGTACACAGGCTCTGCAGACTGTATATTACCTCTATATAGTAGTTGACACCAGTGTACACAGGCTCATCATACTGTATACTACCACCATACATTGACCATATAGTGGTAGGTACCAGTGTACACAGGCTCAGCAGACTGTATATTACCTCCATACAGTGACCATATAGTGGTAGACACCAGTGTACACAGGCTCTGCAGACTGTATATTACTTCCATACAGTGACCATATAGTGGTAGACACCAGTGTACACAGGCTCTGCAGACTGTATATTACTCCCATACAGTGACCATATAGTGGTAGACACCAGTGTACACAGGCTCTGCAGACTGTATATTACCTACATACAGTGACCATATAGTGGTAGACACCAGTGTACACAGGCTCTGCAGACAGTATATTACCTCCATACAGTGACCATATAGTAGTTGACACCAGTGTACACAGGCTCATCATACTGTATACTACCCATACAATGACCATATAGTGGTAGTTACCAGTGTACACAGGCTCTGCAGACTGTATATTACTCCCATACAGTGACCATATAGTGGTAGACACCAGTGTACACAGGATCATCATACTGTATACTACCACCATACAGTGACCATATAGTGGTAGGTACCATTGTACACAGGCTCTGCAGACTGTATATAACCTCCATACATTGACCATATAGTGGTAGACACCAGTGTACACAGGCTCATCATACTGTATACTACCACCATACAATGACCATATAGTGGTATACACCCTTAGTGTAATGCACCTGTAGTACAGTGCGCGAATACAGTAATTCATAGCTCTCACTGAAAGCTATGATTCCCTGCTGGTATATATATGTGTGTGTGTGTGTGTGTTGTGATATATACTGTATAGATGTACAGTCAGGGTGGCAGGTTCACCCAATTTTTGTGTAAACCACCCCATATTTATGAAACAAGGCTGGACCATTGTAAATTCAGCACTTCTCCCCCAGACACCCTCATAGATTGTAAGCTCTTGCGAGCAGGGCCCTCACACCTCGTCTCATCTGTAAGTAGCTTTCACTGTGTAATGTCTTTTGTCTGTAGTTATACCCTCTATGTTGTAAAGTGCTGCAGAATTTGTTGGCGCTATATAAAAAAGATTTATATTATATATATATATATATATATTTTATATAAAAATATATATACACACACACACTCACCGGGCCCCTTTATTAGGTACACCTGTCCTACTGCTCGTTAACACTTAATTTCTAATCAGCCAATCAATGGCGGCATTTTGGCATTGTAGACATGGTCAAAACAATCTCCTGCAGTTCAAACCGAGCAGCAGTATGGGGAAGAAAGGTGAAATTTTAGTGCCTTTGAACGTGGCATGGTTGTTGGTGCAGAAGGCTGGTCTGAGTATTTCAGAAACTGCTGATCTCCCGGGATTTTCACGCACAACCATCTCTAGGGTTTACAGAGAATGGTCCGAAAAAGAAAAAACATCCATGAGCGGCAGTCCTGTGGGCGGAAATGCCTTGTTGATTGCCAGAGGTCAAAGGAAAATGGGCGGGCTGGTTCGAGCTGATAGAAAGGCAACAGTGACTCAAAAAGCCACCCGTTACAACCAAGGTAGGCAGAAGAGCATCTCTGAACGCAAAAGTACGGCGAACTTTGAGGCAGATGGGCTTTCAGCACAGAAGACCACACCGGGTGCCATCCTTTCAGCTAAGAACAGGAAACTGAGGGCTCCAATTTGCCCAAGCTCATCGAAATTGGACAGTAGAAGATTGGAAAAACGTTGCCTGGTCTGATGAGTCTCGATTTCTGCTGCGACATTTTTGGCGTCAACAACATGAAAGCATGGATCCATCCTGCCTTGTATCAACGGTTCAGGCTGGTGGTGGTGGTGTCATGGTGTGGGGAATGTTTTCTTGGCACTCTTTGGGCCCCTTGGTACCAATTGAGCATCGTTGCAACACCTTGTTGAATCTATGCCCCGAAGAATTGAGGCAGTTATGAAGGCAAAAGGGGGTCCAACCTGTTACTCGCATGGTGTACCTCATAAAGTGGCCGGTGGGTGTGTATATGTATGTATATTATATATATTATTATATATATATATATATATATATATATATATATATATATTATATATTATATATATATACACACAAATTCTCAAAAATAAGGGATAATTGACTTTGGGCTGAAATTTCAGGATTTTTTTTTTTTTGGGATAGATAGACATTTATGAGATGTACAGTTTGTGACGGGGTCTGAAAAAAGTTATGTCTTTACTCCACACAGACCCTGTGACGCTAAAGGCAGTAATGTATGTTGTGACAGACAGATCAAATATCCATGCATTGTAGGTGTACATTTATTCATGTATGTAGATTTTATTAATTAATGGATCATTGACAATGGAAACACTATACACATCAGCTGGCTCACAATAGTGACCTATATATAGGGGATATCTGGTTGGTTTGGGAACCTGCAGAGGTACAACTTTGGAAAATAAAAGTTGGGATCTGTAGTTAGATCTAAATGGAAGTAAAGTGACTCCGTTCACCAAAGACATGGTGAAATCTTTCTGGATGGCATGCTATTACATGCAGGGTTTCATTTACCTTCTGTTTTTGTTGCGTGATCCTCGGGATCATTATATTTAGTGTGACATCTCTGTTCTTTTGCAGTGTTTTCCCTGTTCCTTTTGGGTATGCTTTCCTTAGCCTTAGGGCTTTTTCCAGGGTGCTTTGAATTGATGTAATCATGATGTTACTGCAAAACATTCCTTATGTACAACATATGGCATTTACATAGAGAATGACTTATTGAAACTTATTAGACACTCCATGGTTTAATAACTGTGCATCCTCTCGGTCGGCAGAAGAAACCTGCAAACATTTTAGGTTTATGGCTGTTTCCCATCGTGAGTCAATGGAAGTATTTTATACGTTAAAGGCCTGTTTACAGCTGTAGCATATTCTGTGTTATTTCTCTTGTCAGACTCCATATGTAAGCAGCACATGCATTCCAATGTGTTGATACAAGTTTTCCTTACTAAAACATACTATAAATCTCCATACAAATGTAACCACATATATTATTCGAGAGAGGCTAAAGACTACTTTTTCCTGTTAAGCATAAAACAAACAAAGAATCGGAACAGCAGCTTGAAGGGATTTTTGACTGCTCTATAATTCGGGTTCCTATAGAAACAAATTGGCACTCCAAAAATATATGCATTATTTAACCCCCTAGCAGTCAAATCTAAAATTGGAAAAAAAAACGTTCTGAAAGTGGTCCTTTCTTACTGTAGATTTTGAATTGATGCCCAAGATAAACACTGTTGACAGGTAGCTCAGGTGCATCTGAACACCTTAACAACGTAAATAATTTTAGCCATAGTATACCTAAATTGCTTCATAGGGTAATCTGTCAGGTGTCTGTATATGAAGAGTAGCACTAGTTCTGCCATTATATAACGTGCTTGAGCATTTTCACCAGTTTTCCTTCTTCAGTTCCATCTCTAATTGTCAGTTGCCCCTGAGCTTGTGGGTGGAGACTAGCTGATATGTTTTCCATACTCTCCTAAAGTAAATCTGTGAGGTGGTCTATGCTGCCCTATCTGGGAGCAGGATGTGGTAGAGGGAGAGAAGCGGAGTCTGTGATATATATATATATATATATATTATGTGTGTATATATTATATTATATATGTATATGTATATATATATATATTATATATATATATATATATATATTATATATATATATATATATAATTTAGATATATATGATTTGGAGCAGTATTTCTGAGTGAAATGCTGACTGGATGCCTTAGCAGACAATAGGAGTCCTGCTTACCCTACCCATGAACAGTGATTGACAGATCTGTATACACTCTGATGCAGGGAATACTGTCACTGTATATGGGTTGGGTAAGTGGAACTCCTATTGTCTGTTAAGGAGTCCGGTCAGCATTTCTTCTGTTTTTTACTCTGAAATCCTGTTACAAATCATATAAATCAACATATCACTGAGCTCGGCTTCTCTCCTATCACATCCTGCTCTCACAGAGTAGACCCCGGAGTCGATTGCTAAGCTCTTATCAATAGACTTGAGTCCTTAACATCCGGCTTAACGACTGTTAGCGACTTCACAACGCAATGTTATGTGTCCTCCAGTATAGGTAATGGGGAGCCCCAGTAAGTTATGTGTCTCGCAGGTAGGTATATAGGCAAATTATAGGTCCCTCATCCGGTATATAGGCAGGTTATATGTCCCCCAGTAGATATATAGGCAGGTTATAGGTCCTCTGGCTGGTAGAGAGAGCTAATTAAAAATAAAAAAACTAACAGTACTCACTTTCCCCCGCTCCCTCAAGCGGTCGCTGGTCCCGGTCTTCCTGCACAGGCGGTGTGAGGTCATCAGGTCGCGTAATGACACTCGCGCCGCCTGTGCTGTGTACTCTACGGAATGGAGAGCTGTCGCTCTCTGTTCCGCAGAAGCCTACAACTCTATATGTCCAGACGACACAGGTACAGTTGGTCCCCTACGCCGCCACCATCACCGATCACCAAGGTCCCAAGCCGATAGCTTAGAGGCCAGTATTGACTTAGGACCTGAACGATCGGCGGCGGATGGCAGCGTTGAATATCACAGAGGGTAGCATAAAACACCTAACAGGTTCCCTGTAAGCATAACTTCATAACCAACAAGAGCATTTAGAACATTATAGAGCAGTAATGAACAGTGTAAGCTGTCAATCAAGCACTGGGATGAGAGAAAAGTAGATATTACTAGAGATTATACTTGCTACTTCTGGCTGTGTTCAGCCACTTCCCTCTCCTTAGATTTCTATGGGCAGCATGTAGCCTGATCGCAAAGTCAGTACTTCTAATATCAAGACTGATTTTCAGTAAGTCCGTTTTTTTGTTTTTTTTTCCCCCCAGAGTGAATGTTGAGTTTAGTGGAGGCTGGAAGGGAGGCTAATAAGTGATTAAAAAAAGCATTTTTTCTTGATTTTAAAATATGCATTAAAATTGCATAAATCAATAGTACAGGCACATATTTGAAAGTTAGTGCACATTTAAGGACCAATTATTTATTTTCTTCCTGTTCTTTTTTGTAATATGGGAGCTTGTATTTTTGGGATGAGTTGTAGTTTTTATTGGAACCATTTTGGGTTACATATAATGCACGCCAGATAGAATTCAGAGTTTGATTATATTTGCATACTGTTTGTGCAAGATGTCAGTAGCAGACGTATATGAATTCAGTTTCAGCCTAGTATACGTATTGCCATCCTTGTCTTTAGCACTACATAGAGCTTTACAATAAGCTCATTAAATTAATCCATTTATTTTTAATTTCATATATAAATTCTTAACTTTCTCCAATAAATTTTTATTCCCAAGATATGTGGAGTAAGAACACAATGGCATGATCACTAGAGAGCAGATAAATTATACATTGAACGTGCAGCAGGGTATGAATGCGCTATCATTTCGTCTGTAATAAATAAACATTTCTTGCCTTCAATTCTCAAAGGCCTGTCACTTGTACATCAGTGGGTCTGTATGGTTATTAGAATATTATTAGTAGTATTTTTAGACAGTGATCCATGGACAGTTTTAAGGTGAGCGTCCACTTTTGGAAAACTTTTAAGAACTGCAACTTCATTGAATGTATTGGTCCATATTTGCCATCATAAAGCTTCATGTAGGAGTTTCTATTTTGCACCAGGGATGAGATTGGATACGTTCGGGAAAAAGTGGATATCCTTTTCTGAAGTCTTTAGTTTTGACAGGACACAGTCTTGTACTGCAGTGACAGGAGTGATACTAGGACACATTGTAGCACTATGTTGTAGATATTGTTTAAGGTTAATAACCATTTATACATAAGAGTCACATAAAACACACACATATATATTATATATATATATATTTATATAAAATATATTAATATATATAGATATATATATATATATATATATATATTTTTTTTTTTTTTCATTTATATAGCGCCATTATTTTCCACAACACTGTACAGAGATTATTTACATTCCCATTGGAGCTCATAGTGGAGGAATTGCATGCAAACATGGGGAGAACATACAAACTCTTTGCAGATGTTGTGCTTGGTGGAATTTGAACCCAGAACCCTAGCACTGCAAGGCAACATTGCCTACCATTGAGCCACCATGCTGCCCATGGATGATCAAACTGGAACTTTCACTGCCCATTTTAAATGACTAAAGTCTGAAATTTCTAAAGTTGAAATCAGGCCAGCACTGGTTAAAATTATAAAATGCTTTGTCTACATGCCAACCACATCTTAGATGAGGTATGAGTGGATTGCTCTTGATGGAAAAATATTTCACCATGAACACAAATGTTTGGGACTTGCTGGTATTTGTGGGGTATATTCACGAGGGACAGATTTATTGCAGAAATATTATCAGCTGTCACATTCATATAAATGTTACTTGCTAAAATCCATGCACATGCTGCAAAAATGCATGTAACCAATCTGCCACCTGTCACCATAAACTTATCAATTTAGTATTACATTTTTCCCAGGTTGGTTTCAAACGGGCATTTTTAATGTCTGTCATACTTGTAAGAAAGGATTTCCTTATCTTTTTAGCATAGAACTATGTCAGTCAACTTTGCAAGAACAACCTGGTGTAGCACAGTAGAGCTTGGCATACATGGTGTTTAACCAGTTCTTGGTAGTTTTATTTTACTGTTTTGCCATTTATCTGTGTAACATGTTTTTTCTGTGGGACCTTTTTTGTTCGTTTTATCTTGGTGCATGTTTACAATTTCTGAAATAAATGAAGAAAGTGTTATTGCCTGAGGTAGACCAAAGGAATTGAACTGTTCTATTACAAGCAAAGGCTGTGAAATTGATCCTAGCATCTGATTCATTTCCATTGGCGACCCCACTTTTCAGTCATTTCTCACAATAAGACTTTTTATTAATATTATTATTTGTGGGGATCTTTATTGAGGGAGAAGTTTAGCCACTTAGCGAAACTCTGATCTGCTCAGTTATATTTAAACCTAGAAGTCTATACTTCTCCGGGTATGGTGCTTGATCTCAGCTTGTTCCTAACAATGCAATGTAGTTTGTGATTGACTACAGCATTTTATTTGTACTGCTAATAAAATCTTAATTATGTAGACTGGATATTTCCCAACCCAGTTTGTTCATCTCCTCTGTTAGAAATGTTTCCTTCTACAGTGGTACCTCCAACATGCAATGGTTGTGCTGCAACCAAGAATATTGTATGTTGGGACTATAACCCTGTGGAAAATTGATAACTGGTTTTGAAGCTCCAAAATGCACTCAACAAAATGAAGATTAAAGAAATGTAACTTCGCCTAAGCCAATCTTTTTTTCTAAAGACTTATAGCTTTAATATCCTTTTAAAAACTTCCTTTAGCTGAACATCATAGATGCTATAGAAAAAGATCCTGTAGTTGTACTAATGTTAATGAATATACTATTACAACATTCAGTGTTATGAAAATAGGAGACTGGTCTGTTTTTTTTAAATTAGTCTTAGGGCTTGTTCACACTGTGTTCTCACTCTGTGTTACAAGCGCTTTGTGGGATCCGTCTCGGGGCCCGAACAGGACGGACCCAGAGATGGACCCTAAACAATTAGAAGGGGACTTTATCACTGCGGGCTATGAGGAAGACGCAACGGCGTTCACATGAGAGATCGCCACTGCGTGTTTTTAAAAGCGCAGTTCGGGTCCGTCTTGCAAAGAATTGCATGTCAATTCTTTGAAAGACGGACCCGAGCGGCGCTTTTTGTTTCATCTCTCATATGGACGACGCTGCGTCTTCCTCATAGACCGCAGTGATAATCTCACTGCTAATTGTTTAGATCCGTCTTTGGGTCCGTCCTGTCGGTCCCCAAAACGGATCTACAAAGCGCTTGTAACACGGAGTGAAAAACTCTGTGAACAAGCACTTAGGCTAGGTCTACACCGCACGGGATTTTAAAACCTGCTGCATATTCCGCCAGATTGCCGTCGGATTCCAGTACATTCAATGTATGGGTCCGACGGCAAATCCAAAAACCGGCCATGCTTTTTAGTGCAAATCCGCGCCAAAAACCACAGACCAGCCTTGTTAAACTGCCGTTGACTTTTGGAAGCCATTTTAACTTTGCTGTGTAGACATAGCCCCAGGGTTTGTTGGTGTACTAATAGGTTTGTGTTGTGACGGCCCAAAAAAGTATTGCATATAACCTCTATTAGCTGGTATTGGAACTTTAAGTGCCTGACATATGGAAGGTTTGTGGGGTTTTTTTTTATTTTTTTTTTTTCCCCTCATTAGTTCCTTAACGTTTGGAAGGAAAGAAAATTGTGGCATTTTGTATTACACAGGTATTGCTTACTAAAAGTGGGCTTGTAATCAAGGCTACTGTGCCACCATATAGCGACAAAAGAGCTTATGGGTCTGTAATGTGGATTCATAGATAGTCCTTGTGCCTCATTTTGTGCACAGGGCTTTGTTCCATTCAGGAGCCCTGCACCTATTTTAGATTTATACAAGAACCCGTATTACACGGAACACACAGCTTTGAAGCCCAACACCTTTCACCTACAAATGCTCCCAGTAATCAGAAATGCTGCTTTCATAGAAGATTAACCTACAACCTCTCTGTTTGGGTTCAGTTTACTAGTCTGTCCTGTCACATTCGAGTTTTGGAAGGTGCTCAGGGAATTTCATAAGATTGCAGACGAGCTTCGTGTCCATGTGGCACGTACAGGCAGTCCCCGGGTTACTAACGGGACAGGGACTATAGGTTTGTTCTTAAGTTGAATTTGTATGTAAGTCGGAACAGGTCTATTTATTAAATGTAACTCCAGCACAAAAGGTTTTTTATTTTAATTTTGTATAGTGCAGGGAAGGGTTTTTACATTTGTTTTGCTGTCTGTGCCCGTTAAGATTTCACCTCATTCTCACCTCATGTGCTGCTGTGGCATGCTGGAACCTGTTGTTCCACAGCTACTATCTGCTGTGGAACATGGAACTACAAGTGCCAGCATGCTCCATAAGTCTCCGTTTGTAACTACGGGACAGATGTAAGTCGGAACGGTGTAAGTCGGGGACTGCCTGTATTCTATTCTGTATGAGGTTCTCACCGTTATTTTCTTGCTATATTTGTTTATGATGTGAAACTAATAATAATAGTAATAATACTAATACGATGTTTTATGTAACTAATAATAGTAATTTTTGAAGACATTTCCTGTCTTAGGCAAAAAATAACGATTTATTTGTAATGTGTCTGGGGAAAAACCACAGAAAATGTAACTGCTTGTAAATGTTAATACCCATAGTTACTTTGTGACAGGAAACAAAGGAGTACACAGGCATTAACCATGTGCAGGGTTGAAAAACACAGGTTTTATCATGGTAGATTGGATGTGCATTGTTAAAGTGCTGTAGTGCGTTTGGTTACCATAGAAACATTAAAGGTTTGCATTTAAAAATACTCTAATAACCTAATTCAGAGATGGCTGGCTTCAGGTCTTGATTGCCGCTAAATGATTTTCTCTTGAAACATTGCATGAATACAGCCACTTCAAGGGGATATTTTACTTTATTTCACATTGTAGTGGCGGGCCAGGATTTTACAGCAGAAAAGCTTTTCTGGTATAGATTTCTATAGGACTGAACACTATAGATCTCAGTGTAATGACAGGTGGACACAGCACGTATCAAACTGGGTTGCTAATAAGCCATCTGCCTGTGCTCAGGCCATCTCTGCACCATCTGTAAGACCTCAGCATTCACTAGAGGTTTCTGATCATCAGAGGTGTAACTAGAATTGATAGAGCCCCATAGCAAAACATGATAGCCCCCCAACCACCTTATGACAGGAAACTGAAGCCACAGCAATGATTAAAGGGGATTTATCACTTCATCAGTTCGTGTGTTTCAGTGTTCTTTCAGTTTCTCAGCTAATCAAATCCAAGGGTGTTTATTCCCCTCCCAGCAAGGTGTTTCTTAACTGAAGGGAGATGACATCATCCCTCCCCTTCACTGTTCATGCTCGCTCCCAAGTCAGTGTGCTCTCCCCCTCCCCTCTCTGTCTGAGTCCACATGTCACTGTGTGTTCCTTTCCTTATGCAGTCCTATTTTGTAAGAGCTGTTTGTTTACATACCACAGGCCTGCATTCGGTCTAGACAGTCTTCTATGAACTCAGAGCATGATCTCTTGTCCTCTCACAGTTGGAGGTTTGTTACAGTTGAATCCAGTCTTCTATAAATTAACCCAGAGCAACGATCTTAGGCCCGAGCACAATTCGCGATTTTCTGATTGTAGAAAAAGCTGCAGTGTTATGGGGAAAATGCTGGATGTGCAGAGTGAAATGTTGCCGGCCCCTTATTCCGAGTGAGAGAGGCAGGAATGCACGCTCCCGTGAATATGACCAGGTGAATACGAACATAATGGAAATTAGTAGAGCTGGCAGACAATGAAATGAAAGGAGGTGGAATCCGACCAGCACTGGGGAACTGTGTTTACACAAAACAAAGATAAGGCCGACTGTGAAAACGAGACAGCTGTGCAAAATGAACCCAAATTGCAAATTGCTTTTTTTTACTGTCCCTTATTCTGAACCATTTAATGAAATGATACAACCCCTTTAAATGTATGGATGATAGCATTATAAAACCAAGAACATAGAAGAGGTAGGTAGAAGACAGCCAACAACTTGGTATTTCCTACAAAAAGGTAGAATGTTTTTGCACCTCTGCTATAGTTCCGCCCATGCCGATTATTGAATACCATTCTTCTCTAGCAATAAGGAATGGCCATCAGATGCACACTCAACCAAACTTGTAAGGGGGAATGGGCATTTAGTTTGAGGAGAGGTTGTAGAATTGACTTATTTTGTCTGGAAAAAGGGGGGCTGATTAATATATATATATATATAGATATATATATATATATATATATATATATATATATAAATGGTCCCTACAAAAAGTATGGGGAAAAATTATATCAAATAAAACCCCCTCAAAAGACAAGGGGACATTCCCTTTGGCTGGAGAAAAAAATTATTTAATCTCCAGGGGAAAAAAGCTTTTCACTGTGAGAACTGAAAACTATGGACTAACTTGCCTGAGGAGTGGTCAAGCAGGAACAGTTGGGGGTTTCAGGAAAGATAATACCTGAAACTTAAGATATTATTTCGTACGACCTATGTAAAATTCTGATCCCGCTGGGGGGCTCTGGGGTCCCGGATGGGGTTTTCCCCTGGAGCAGTTGGTTTTTTGCCTTGTGGGTTTTTCGGCATTCACCCGTGGGGAGGGTGGGCTTGAAATCTTTTTTCGCTCTCCCCTTATCCACATTTTCCCCCCCCCTTGGTTTGAACTTGTGGACTTGTGGTCTTTTTTTTCAACCCTTTGAAAATAGTAAAATCCTTGTGGAATATTGAATAGTTCTTTATATATGATTGGTTGTGTTGTATCCACTTTGTCACCTCTATATCAATCTTGGGGCCATAAATAGTCATTTGTGCCTACTCTTAATATGCTTAAAAGGGTATTCCCATCTTATTGATTAGCTTTGAGCATGAAAGACAAGGAAAATAATATGACCAAATAGACTGCTGTTCTGATTTTGCTTTGTTTAAATTTTTTCTTTTTAGGTTTTCCACCCACCCCCCCCACTCCGTGCTCTATCCATCCACTTTCTCCTGCTGCTGAAACAGAACTGCTAGTGCACAGAGGTGGTCAGTTACCTAGGAAACCATATGTAAACAAGCAGGATGGAAAATCTGCTGTATCTTTTTAAAATTAATCACAATCAGAAATGTATTTGGTAAGCATGTTAATTTACCTTTGCCTTCATGTTGCCTTCTGATCTCATTGATTTAGCTTCAAATATGTAGGCAAAGGTCAACAAACATTCTTACAAAGTACATATCTGTTCTGATTTTTGCTTTATTTTAAAGATACAACAAGTTTCCTATACTGCTTGTTTACAGATGGTTTCCTAGGTTGCTGACCACCTCTGTGCTCTAGTCATCCAGCCCCTCTTAAGGCATAACTGTTAAGCCGTATGAACATACCCTATTTGGACGAGGTTTTCGGAGCATTTCCGCACCCAAAACAACATCCAAAACACCCCCAGTTCATTTAATTGATTCCTATGTAAAACCTTTGGAAGCGCTGAAAAAGAAGTGTCATGTCAATTATTAAAGCGTGTTTTAGGCGCGTTTCTCTGCGCATTTTGTTACACATTTTTGGAGCATTTTACGGTGCATTTTTTTGACCTGGCTATTAATTTATATGGGTGAAAACTTTGTCCAAAAAACACGCCGAGAAATGCCTCCAAAACCTCTTCTGAAGCAGTGTGTTTCAGGCGAGGTTTTGATCTGCTTTGGGAGTAGAAACGCTTCGAAAACTGCTTCGAAAACAGCGTCCAAACAAGCTTTGTGAACATACCCTTAGGAAACCAGCTATAAGCTAGAAGGATATAAAACCTGCTGTATCTTTTGAAATGAAGCAAAATCAGAACAGAAATGTTAATTGATTAGCTTTAAACATTTCTGTTCTGAGTGGGCTGGATAGCTAGAGCGCACAAGTGGTCACTGACCTAGAAAACCATATGTAAACAAACAGGATAGAAAATCAGAACATAAATGTATTGGGAAGAATGCTTATTTTTGCCTAGATCTGGAAGGCATATTTCCATCTGATTTAGCTTCAAACATGTAGGCAAAGGTAGATAAACAATCTTACTAAATACATTTCTGCTCTAATTTTTGCTTCATTTTAACAATAGAGCAGATTTTCTGTGCTGCTTGTTTACAGATGGTTTCCTACGTTACTGACCATCTCTGTGCTGTAGCAGTTATGTCTCATCAGCAGGAAGGGTTGGGTGGCTGGAGCACAGAGATGGTTGGTAACTCCGGTAACCACTTGTAAACCAGCAGAATAGAAAACCTGCTTCATCTTTAAAATTAAGCAAAATCAGAACAGAAATGTATTTGGTGAGAATGTTTATTTACATTTTGCATGTTAAAAGCTAATCAATAAGGCTATGTTTACACAGTATTTAGAATCTGCCGAAAATCTGACGGTACCCTGTGCTGCATAGACAGCATTAAAAAATGGTGCTGTAGTCTAAAATCTGGAATATAATACACCAGGATTTGCCATGAGCCACGTACATATGTACAGAGCCGATGGCAAATCTGAAAACCAACCACGGTTTTAGCCCAAATCTGTGGCAAAAACCGCGGTCCAGCAATGTTAAAATGGTGTCTGATTCTTGACGGTATTTTAACATATGCTGTGTAGACATAGCCTAAAATGAGATTATGCCACCTTTAAACTAGCGTGGTGTGTATATGTATATATGTTTGGGGCATGGGGTGTATTATTATATATATATTATATATTATAATATATTAATTATAAAATATTTTAATTATAAAATATAAAATTATTAGTCACACTACACACAAGCGAATATATATACACCATGTTTCCCTGAATATAAGACAGCTGTATTTTTAGGGGATAAATTCACATTTATTGTTGAAAAAAAAAAAAACATGTATTAATATACTGTAGTGATTTCATCAGAAACATCAGCATAGGCAGCCAAACTCTGAATTGCATAAAAAAATGCACTAGGTCTTATTTTCAGGGGATGTCTTATTTTTGGGGAAACCGGATATATGTGTTTATTTATTCATCCCCCGAAAATAAGACCTCAGTGCATTTTTTTTTATGCAATTCAGAGCTTGGCTGCTTATTCTGCTATTTGTGATGAAATCACTACAGTATATTAATAAATAAATAAATATATATATATATTATGTATATAATATGTATATGTGTGTGTTGTGTATATATATATATTTTATAATATATATATATATATTTTATATATATATATTATATATATATATATATATATATAATATATATAATACAATACATACACACACTGCCCAATTATCAGCAGCCATGGACCTGGGCTGGTTTTCGATTAATGAATCCCATAGCCTTTATGCGAAAAAGGATATATGATATTATGGATCCCAGAGAAGCTGTCTATTTTATTGCTCACTGCTTCTGTACCGTGTATAAGCAGAGGAGAAAGGTGGTGTTGAAATGAAAAATGGTGGTGGTGGGGTTGTTACACAATTACTACTTTAACATACCGATATTAAATTTTTCTTTTAATTTCTGTAATTGAAGAATGTTTGACATAACATACTGCAAATTTTTTTTTTTTTTTGGGGGGGGGGGGGGGGCATATTCCGTTCACATTGGTCTTGTGTGCAATATGTTGGCCAAACTTTTTATGAAGAATTTTATTAAAAATTTTCACGTGTCATGTTCATAAATTTGGCACTCAGCTGTGCACTTTTTCGTTCCATTGCAGTTATGTCAGAATAGTTACGTAATTGGTTTAATATGCTCCAATGACAGGAATTTATTAATACAGGGTCCATGGGACATGGAAGTGAACCGCGTATGCGCCATCGATCCTGTACCAGCCCTTTCATATAGAATATCTCTCTCTAGATCTTGTTCTACACAAGCACCAGAAATAATGTTGCCATTTCACTTAATACATGTGAAACTACGTGACCTATAAGATGATGTACAGAACTTGTCTTCTGCTGGGTGTCTTCGGTTGCCCATTTAAGTGGCTGTAAAGCCTGTGGGTAAATTAAGAAATGACTTTTTTCTCCTTGAGTCCAAACTAAAAATGCAAATGAGTGCAAAATTGTTATGCTAGCGAGAAGCAGCTCAGTGTGGGAAGCTCTTGGCATCGGAAGCTTCAAGAACTGTTGCATCTGGAAGTTTTATGAAACAGATTTTATCCTGTGGGACTTAATAAAAGGATACTTCTTCAGTTTTATGTATTTGCATTAAGGTCAATCGCCCTTACACCATATGCTGCTTAGTCCTCCTTAAATTGTTTGCGAAATTTCAGATCCATCTCAATTACCAAAGTGCTGTAATATCCGCCATAAAGTAGGCTGTTTTACAGCATGCCTCCTAGAAGTAATATGTCAGTCTTAATGCCGTGCTTGACTATGCCGTAAATACGTGATATTATTTTCAGCAGCACTCAAAGCACATTATTTTAAATACATTTTAGAAGTTGGGCTTGGGAGGGGTTTGATTTCCTGTGGCTGCTCCCTTCTGAGTGATGTAATTGTGGGTTTAGCAAGTGCTCAGTCAACATCATGCAGTGCATATTATTACTTTCTTGAAAGTACACTTTTATGGGCAAACGCTGTCTACTGTAAGCTCTGTGTTCTCTACAGCAGGCATTTTGGATTATCCCTTTATTGAAATACTTTGAAATAATACAGTATATTGTGTGGAGTACAAGTACAGACACAATACATTTGGAAATGACTACTTGCGTGTTCATTGAAGGCAGAAGCAGTAACCTTTGCAGTAGCATTTACAGACATTTTACTTCGCTATTGTACCTGTTTTATTGATTTCATATAAGATTTGTCTGCCAAAAAATGTCATTTATAACGGCCTTTTTTTGCACTCGTTATGATCTTATTAGAATTGCTATTTGGATCAACAAAGTGAATCATTTGGACCACAGGTTTTATGTCAATGGTACTTCGTGTTTGACGGACCATCTCACTCTGTAAGGTATCCATACAAAAGTCTACAACTTTTAGTTTCCAGTTAATGTTAGTTTACACATCATGTCTGAACTGCATGGGTCAGACTTTAGCAAACAGTTGATATCAGTGGAAGCCACGTGAATCAACTGTGTTCCATGCAGTAGCCAGAGTGAATGGTTAACCATGTGCAAGTCACTCCACTCAGGGTATGTTCACATGGCATTTTTTAGATGTCTGTTTGGATTTGTGTTTCGGACCTAAAACGGACCCAAACACGTATCTAATAATGTGCAGTGTGATTTACATGGCTTTCAATGTTAAACACCCATCGGCGTTCAGACATCTGTGCGCCAATCCGTGTTTTACATGCGTCTTTAGGATCCGTTCAAAGAATTGACATGTCAACGCTTGAACAGTTTGTTATTTTTGGTACGGTTTTACTTTTGCACTACTGCACTGACTTTATTAACCGCAAATTTCTTTCAATTTCCTAAATTATTTTATAAAGGTGTTAGAAGTGATTAATCAAATATTACGTCCACAATACTTTCAGCACCTTTCTGAACCATTGAATAGATTGAAAGGAGTTTGCTGTTTAAAAAAAAAAAAGCAGTTCAGTACTGCAACAGAAAAAATGCACCAAAAATGCGACAAAACCGCCCTGTGTGAACAGCACCCTTAGGGTATGGTCACATGGGGTAATTTCAGCGCGCATTTCGCGGTGTATTTGTGGTCTAATACAGGCGAGATGCGTGTCGAAATTACAGTAATCCATAGTTCTCAGAGAACTATGGATTACGCCTCCTCTCTCCGCTCGTACAATACGATCGAGGAGATAAGTGACATGTCAATGATTTGCGGCGAATACGCGCATGTCATAAAGCATGTTGCTTTATGACATGCACTTTTGTTGCATTTCGTAGCTGCATCAAAAACCCATTTAGAAAACCGATGTAGAAAAAAAGTTATCAAAACGCATGCGGTACAAAAAAATTTTTGAAAAATATTTGGGTGTTTTGTGTGTGTTTTTTTTTTTTAGTGCAGGTGTTTTTTGTAACTTTACTCTCATTTGGTACAAAGGTGAAATTTTGCTTTAGTAAAAATGTATGCTTTTTTTGTTGCTTACCTTTTTTACCCACTGTCAAGGATACTTATGGATTCATGTTCTAAAAAATGACCTACATCGTAATTGAACATCTGATCTATACAATACACTGTCACTTTATTTTGTCGTGCTTTTTACCCATGTTTCTCTAACAACACATATTAAAATGTATCACATTTCAACTGAATATTTAACAATCCATGTACTATAAGACTCCAAAAAGCTTCCAACAAAGTGCCACCTTTGATTTCCCTGGAAATGACTTTAGAATGCTTGCAAGTGTAGACAATTAAATTCCTATGAGAAATCCAGGCAGTTATGGTGGCACACAAATGTGTCTCAGCATGTTGGTTGGAAATCCCTGCCAAATGCACTTGTCAGCAGGCACTGATTTATGTGTGGGTAACATGTTGCCCTTTTAGAAATCAAGTATGCTATGACACCAGAAAGCATTTTAATAGTTATGTTTTGGTTTCCTAGCAACACAGCGTCCAACGCATGCATTAGTTGGAGTGTTATACAGATATTTAGGGTATGTTCACATGACAAAATGTCACACTTATTTCAGTGAATATTTTGTGCTGCAATACGCCCCGAAATAAGCTTTAAACAATGTTCTATGCAACTCTAATTTATTCCAATGTAAAATAAGCGCCGTCATTCACACACCGTGTATTTGGGGCAAGGCAATAGCGTAAATATAAGTGCCTTGTCAATTCTTGAGGCGTTTATATGAGTGAAATCTCATAGAAAAAAATGGTAGAGATTATTTTTGCGGTGTAAACATCACAAAATACGCTCCACATTTATAACATAATATATTTCAAAATATGCCTCTAATCAGGTGTCTTTTGACGCGTAAATGTACGCTTCAAAATTATGTCAGGTGAACATACCCTTGGAGGAGAAGTAGAATAGTGAATATTCTAAAATGAAGGGCGGTGCAGCCAAACTAGCTCTACACTCTAAGGCCATGTTCACACGGCTTAAAATTGGACGTATTTCAGTCCTTAATTACGCGCCGGAGTGCGCAAAATACGGCTGGAATACGTCCAAGTCATTACGGTAATCCACAGTTCTCATAGAGAAATATGGATTACGTCTCCTCTCCCGGCTCGGCAAATCCGCCGGGCGGGGGAGATAATTGACATGTGAATTTCCAGCGGCGTATACGTGCCGCAAGTAATGATAGTCTATGGGCCGGCGAGGTGCTGGACTCCCGCTCCCTCCCCGGCCACACGGAGTAATTGCGGGGCGTAATTACGCCTTGCATTTAAGCCGTGTGAACCTAGCGTAAACATAACATTTTATTTTAGAAACCTGTGCAGAATTTGGTGTGTCTCATATTGAGCTTGGTTACACTTACCGCTGCAACTTTTAAAAGTTTACTCGCTCAGGGAACTTCCACCCCTACCTGATCTGTTTGAGCATGTCTGAACTGCTCTGCCTCATTAAAGAGAGAACTGTGTGACCATGCAGTCACAATGGGACAATCTTCTTTATACCCTCCCTGCGTTCATTCCTATTTTCTGTAATTAGAAAAAATGGGAAGCTGAACAATCCATATTCAGCCTACTCTTTCAGCCTGGCAATGCACGAGCCTGGAGAGGTGGGTAACTCACCGGACCCCAGGTATTTAAAGGGGTTGCCTCACTACAAGGATTGCTTTTTATGTTAAAAGATCTTGCAAAAACAAGTCACTTTGCAATATATGTCCAATATATGTCAGTGTCCTACCTATTCTGAGATATCCCCTCTTGTATGGGCTGCATCAGCTCCTCGGGTTGCTATAGCTACAGACCTGGTTTCTATTGCAGCCTAGTAGAATCCAGTAAACACGCCCATGAATTCAAATGAAACCAAGAAAATAAGACGAATCAATGTAGTGAGACAACCCCTTTAAGGAATAACCTATACACTGCCCTAGACATCCAGGCGTTTTAAAATAAACTCTCTCTCTGCTCCCTAGACCACCAAGTATACCTCCACAGCGCTAACCCTCCGGATCAGATGAACAAAACCAAAAGGGCAGATTAGCAAAGCATGATGATCGATTTCATCCGATTAAAAAAATATCCTTACTGATCCATTACAAGTCACTGTAATCTATTAGGGTTCATTGCAAAAACACATCATAGTCTATTATATAGGCTAGAGGTCCTGTAAAATTGTAAACCATGACACTATGCTCCAGATATTCCTCGGCAATTTTTTTTCTTATTTGAGCTGTCAGTGTATCTGTAAAGAGCCTCTTCTAACCATTCACTTTGTAGACTCAATTTGTATAGTTATGATTATTAAGTTAGGATTTTTTTTTTTACTTAGTAATGAGGGGCTTCTTCCTAACTTAATCTTCTGCATGAAACTAAATATCCAGAGCTAGAAACTTTCTTTTTTTTTTTTTTTAAATCTGCTTTCTTTTTTTGGTTTTCTATCAAGTTGTCATTACACGGCACTAAAATACTGAAAGGTTAATTGGATATTTGACCCACCTCCTCAGGTACATCCTGAAGCGTTCTGGCCCACAATATGGAACTTTTATCTGATGTTTTAATGACATGATGTACTCTGTTAAAGGGACGGTCTAGTTTAGAGGACTTGATTAGTTTAGAGGACTTGAAAACTTGGAGTTAATAGAAGGGGATTTCATGTTCAGATCCTCATCTTTTGGATTGTGTGGAGAGCAGCTCTTACTACTGAGGACCTGTCCGGTCTTGCGTTTCACAGACAGTCCACTGATTTGAATGGGTACTGTGTGATGCTTTTTTTTTTTTTTTTGTGGCAGTGCAGGGAAATTAAAAACTTACTGCGAGGGACCCTTGTACCTAATAGAGGTTTTGCAACATACACTGGTCAGCTTATCATTCCCTTTTGTAAAACAAATTATCTTCAGAATATGATTTAGTGTAATACTTTGTAGTAATACTGACAGCACATTTTAAAACAAGTAGTAAATCTAAAAATGATTTATATGGTTCACACATATATATGTCATCTTTCCCATTTTTCAGACAGTAGCAAATTTAAAGGCAGATATTCATTTATTTATTTTTTTTTTAACTGTTTTTATTGATAAAATCTTCAATGTATGGTCATAAGTTGTAATATCAAACCACTTCGGAAAACATGGTACATTCACATCACATTATGTCAAATACAGAGAAGTTTGTGGTATATCGCGATGAATTTTTTCCATTTTTCAAACAAACATTGAACAACACAAATATTGTATACAAACTCTTGTGTAGTATCTTCTTGAGTGGTTCATGTGTCATTGCTAGAGTATGCACACAGCAAACCGAACTATTTGATTCTGTCTACCGTGGAGAAACCCTCTGCTGTTGGTCAGTTGTGCTGCCCCCAACGCTCCCACCCTCCACGGCCTGATGTTAAGACAGGATGGACTAGCATTTGTCGACCCCAGATACCAGGTGGTCATTCCAAAACAGGATTTCACTTTTAGCTTGGTCTTCTCGGTCAGTGTATCTATGAACTTGCCCCATAGGATGAAAAAATTCTTTACCCTAGCTTCTTTGTGCAGCGTGGCTTCCACCCAGTCCATGTGCATCAAGTGGTTTAGTTTTTCCCAGAATAAACTAAATGCCATACTTGTGGGTTGCAACCAAACCTGTAGAATCGCCTTGCGGGTGGCCGCAGCTATAATGTGCAGTAATCGCCCTTCCGGCGACTCATCTCCTGTACCTTGCAGTCACCAAAGCTAAACCGCGCCCAAGCCGAGTTTGGCATAAAAAAGAGGTCCAGTGTGTTTTTTGCATAGTCTACCACTTGGTCCCAGTATTTCTTAATTGCTGGGCATTCCCACTGGCAATGATACAGGTCAGCCACAGGTGCTCTGCACTTAAAACATTGATCTGACTCAAACCTCCCCATACGATGACCCTTTAGGGGTGTAAGATACGCATTATGGACTATTTCTCCAAATATATGGCTGCTGGCAGATATGAAGACAGATATTCTTTTAAGTTTCTGATTACTCACCAGTCCCCAGAAACTTCCTCTCCACTCTAAAATGGCAAATTTCTGACAATTAATTGCATTCAGCTTCACTACGGTTGTCCATTAGATAATTTTGAGGTGGTCATACATTACATAGTGTTTTAGTGGTAGTTTTTGATCATGTATACATTTGTACACTTGGTTGAGCATAGACATTTTCAGTGGAAAGAGGGGAATAAATATCTGTCATGCACCTCTGGCAGCATCTTCTCTCCAATGGGAACAAAGAAATGGGCAAGTCTGAATACAGCTTGTCAGATTATATATTTTTTTCCCCGGACATCTGTCTACACAAAATCATAAGCCAGTCTTGCAAAATCAGAGGGTTTATCCACGTTTTGGCTGATGTATTTGGGGACCTTTGTAGGGTTTAGTCTAACCAGATAATTTGAATTGTATCTGTTGTTGACAACGTCTACATTTATGGTATTAAAAAAAAGTTTTGGTCAGGTAAATTGAAATTTCCAACATGGGTAAAAACCCTAATTTTTTCCATTATAATTTTTTTTTCTCGGGGGAAATGCTCAATATTTAAAAAAGCAAAAACAGCAGCACCAGAAAATATATAATGGTTGCAGAAACCCAGTCCACGGGTCGTCCAATATATTCAATGTAGATCCAGACAGCACTTCTTAATTCAAGCGGTTTTTATTTCACCCAAATGTGCACATTTGGGTGAAATAAAAACAGCTTGAATTAGGAAGTGCTGTCTGGATCTATATTGAAATGCTCCATATTCATACATTTTTGCATCACAGAAAATATCTTACCTGACAAGCTGGGCAAAAAAACCCACAATGCTTTTGATGCCAAGATAAAAACATAACTTCTCATTATACAAGGAAAAATTTTTTATTTTCTGAAACCAGAATACCCCTTTAGGTCACTGTTCAACACATATCGTGTGATAAGGAATCGGGGGGGGCAGATTCATGGCCATCAGCAGATTCATTGCCTATTTAATTTTAAAGGGAAATATTAGCAAAAAAATAAAATTTTATTAAAAAGTTAGTTTTGAGAGACAAAAGTTGAGCATTTCTGAAGTACCACTCAACTGAGGTGTGACTATCCCTAATTGCTTGTTGGATTATATGATAAATTCACCACTAGCTTTGTGTTCTCGTTCAGTGCAGTTTTAGAAATATATGTGCATCTTTAGTGACCTACTTTTGGAATTGTAAATGGCTGTTCTCATCTCACCAGAAGTAAAAAAAAAAAATAAAAAAAAAATTCAACATTACCTGCAGACAATATGTTTACTTCAGCAATTTACTGTTACAATAATGTGCATCGATAAGTATTCTTGGCAGGGCTGTTTTTAAAAGCAAGGAAGACAATAGACAGTACGGTTTGTTGCAAAAAAGAGGCAGTGAAATAAAATAGAGCCTAGAGGTTTTGTAAATGGAGGTGTATTATGTGTTTTTTACTTCTGTTATTTTAAATATGCAGCACCAGGTATAGTCTGAGTACAGTACAGGTAAGGCAACAGCCCGAAAATGCTGCTTTATACTACGGCTATAATAGGATTGCCGTGATGCAACTTTTGCATGACCTGTGTAACTTTTCCCCAGTTTACTCATAGTTTTAAAGGAAGTCTTGCAGCAGTTGTCCAATTAACCTGGTTCCAATTTAGTTCTAATTTATTGCTTCTGGAGTAGGACTATCAAACCAGTTTGGGTTTGTGTGTAGAATGCAGTTCATTGAATTGAATTTATGAGTCTTTCAAGCAACAATATGTCATGCAGTTGTTGTGCACCTAAAGTCAATGTCTATTTCAGGCCTTCCAGGTATGAGGAGACCTAAAGCCATAGTCTATCACAGGCCTTACAGGTACGGACAATCCTGAAGCCCTAGTCTATCCCAGGTCTTCGAAGTACGAGCAGTCCTGACGACGTAGTCTATTCCAGGCCTTATAGGTACATTCAGTCCTGAAGCCACAGTCTATCCCATGCTTTCCAGGTATGAGCAGTGCTGAAGCCATAGTCTATCCCAAGCCTTTCAGGTACAGGCAGTCCTACAGTCCTGTCACAGGCCTTCCAGGTAGGGGATGTTCAGACAGCCACTACTACTGCACATCTTAGCTACAGGGCAATTTGCTCAAGAAAAAAATCGGGTTCTGTTTTTGCTTTGTGTAACGTATGTAATGGCCTATATACACTCACCGGCCACTTTATTAGGTACACCTGTCCAACTGCTCGTTAACACTTAATTTCTAATCAGCCAATCACATGGCGGCAACTCAGTGCATTTAGGCATGTAGACATGGTCAAGACAATCTCCTGCAGTTCAAACCGAGCATCAGTATGGGGAAGAAAGGTGATTTGAGTGCCTTTGAACGTGGCATGGTTGTTGGTGCCAGAAGGGCTGGTCTGAGTATTTCAGAAACTGCTGATCAACTGGGATTTTCACGCACAACCATCTCTAGGGTTTACAGAGAATGGTCCGAAAAAGAAAAAACATCCAGTGAGCGGCAGTCCTGTGGGGGCGGAAATGCCTTGTTGATGCCAGAGGTCAAAGGAGAATGGGCAGACTGGTTCGAGCTGATAGAAAGGCAACAGTGACTCAAATAGCCACCCGTTACAACCAAGGTAGGCAGAAGAGCATCTCTGAACGCACAGTACGGCGAACTTTGAGGCAGATGGGCTACAGCAGCAGAAGACCACACCGGGTGCCATTCCTTTCAGCTAAGAACAGGAAACTGAGGCTCCAATTTGCCCAAGCTCATCGAAATTGGACAGTAGAAGATTGGAAAAACGTTGCCTGGTCTGATGAGTCTCGATTTCTGCTGCGACATTCGGATGGTAGGGTCAGAATTTGGCGTCAACAACATGAAAGCATGGATCCATCCTGCCTTGTATCATTGGTTCAAGCTGGTGGTGGTGGTGTCATGGTGTGGGGAATATTTTCTTGGCACTCTTTGGGCCCCTTGGTACCAATTGAGCATCGTTGCAACACCTTGTTGAATCTATGCCACGAAGAATTGAGGCAGTTCTGAAGGCAAAAGGGGGTCCAACCCGTTACTAGCATGGTGTACCTAATAAAGTGGCCGGTGAGTGTAAATAGCTAATAAACTATAAACAGGGACTTGTTGAAATTTGGTATTTTTTGGATTTAATAGCTGCTTGAATATAATAAAGACATGCTCTTGATGAATAAATCTGATGGGAGAAATAAGTCACTACTTAAAAATAGATAAGAAATTTCTTAACAATAGTTTGAGGGGGAGGAATGACTATAAAAGTCTCTTGGTTGGAATGTAGAAGATGAGACATTGTGAAGCGGAATTAGTTACTTTGATAATGTTAGATGAAGCACTTGAGACCACTGCTGTACATGTAAAGGAAAGGGAGTGCCTTATGGTTGAACTTCTTATACAACATTAATACATGGATAGAAAGGGTCTATCTACATATGTATTACACAGTGAGCCATTTGCAGCCTTGTAGGGAGCTGTAAATGCCATAAATAGATAGGTAATTTTTCTCATTTTCTATGTATACAGAGGACTAGAAAAAAAAATATTTGGGGACTGAACTACAAGGAATTTTGAAGACCCAAATATTACATTTAAATTTATTTTGGCTAGATTTCCTAAAGTAAGATTGCATGAGGATGAAATCAAGATGGGAGAAAAACAAAGTTAGAAAAATGATAAATTATTTAAATTCTTTTTTATTATTTAAAACTTGTTTTTGCTTTTGTTGCAATTTTTTTTAGTGACCATATAATAAATTCACTTGTTATACTGGTCAGTTGGCTGCCAGGTCCTGTTTTTTGCAGCTCTCATTTTAGCTTTGCTGTGTAGACTGGAACAGGAGAAGCAGGGACATCTCCTTTATCATTCCAGTTCAGAGATTGCGAAGTTGTTTTTCTCACCTGGCTGTTTTTATAAAACCTGCTCTTTACAGCCAGCTTCAGTCCCCACCTATGCAGGCTGTGGCCAGTTCTACAGCTCTGACTGACATTTCAGCTCTGTTAGTTCCTATACCGAGCTGTGCCTGTTCAAGGAACATTTGTGTTGGAAGAGTTTTGAAACTTAAATGACACTGTCCAAACTGGTTGTGTAGCTATAAATGGGAGCTAACTGAGCTGCATTTAACATGAGAGGAAGCGACCAAGATGAGCAGAATGATTTCTCTACATTCACATTTACATACAAAGAGAAGTATCACTCTGCAGCTGTGACTGCACAACACAAAATGTCCTAATTTCTCTGTTCAGTAACAAAGGGTTAAGATTCCTATCAGTGAAAAAGATAAGATCAAAGATTAATAAGCAAGCTTCATCCTGCTAATAAGAGACAGCAGGAAGTAACACTAGCCCACCACTTCTAGAGCAGAGAGATGGTCAGAAACTTGGGGAAACCTTCTGTCAACAGGCAAAGGGAAAAGAAATTGCTCGATCTATTGAAATGAAGCAAAGTCTGAGCAGACCTTTATTTGGTAATCTTTTTTGACCTTTGCCTGCATGTTTCAAGTTAATCAATGAGATGGGAATACCCATTAATTGTACAGTTATAAGCTTAGATGTGGCAGCATAGTAACACTATATGATTGAAACACACAAATTGAGCTATGTGTGCATTTTGTCTGACACTTAATGGTCTCTTAGGGAAGGAGTTGTACTTCATTTCTTCCCGGAGACTATAATAGCCTTAACTGCCAGTTCACTCCACTTCATTGCAACTGCCATAGAGAGCACACATTCTGCTGCACTGTATATGGAGGCAATGCAGAACGGAAGTGTGTTTCTATTGCACCTAATTGGTTCATTAATTATATGTATGTAACAAAGTTTAAATAGAATACATTCCATTTAAGGCATCCATTTGTAAAACCATGCATTTTAAAGGGGTTGTCTCACTACAAGGATTGCTTTTTATGTTAAAGAGAACCTGTCACACAGTTTTTGCCCCCCTGGCTGAGGACAGAACAAGGTAGTGCCAGACCTGCTGTTTCCAGCGCTGTGTCCCTTCTGTAAGATGCTGTAGTTTTCGCGTATTTAATGCTCAAATCTGCAGTTTTCAGCCAGAAGAGTCATTTGAAGAGTCCTTCAGTGAGTCAGTTTTTTTTTTTCAAACCCGGCCAATCGGAGGCTAGCCCCGCCCACCTCAACTGACAAACCTATTACTTTGAATAGGTAGAAACATGTGACTGTCAGTGGGCGGAGCTAGCCTTTGGTGGGCAGGGCTAACACCTGCTCATGAATAAGATTTGAGGGGTAAATGCTCTAAAACTACTGCATCCTACAGAATAAGGGACACCGTGCTGGAAACAGCAGGTCTGACACTACCTTGTGCTGCCCTCAGCAAGGGGGGCACAACCTATGTGACAGGTTCCCTTTAAAGATCTTGCAAAAACAAGTGACTTTGCAATATATGTCCATTTAAGGCCGTGTTCACACGGCTTATTCCCGACGGATTTGTGCGCCGTATTGAGCGCACAAATCCGCCGTGAATAAGGGGCGGGACGGGGGCAGGGCCGGAGCGCGGCGGGGGCGCCGCTCCCGGCCCCATAGACAATGCATTGTTTACGGCGCGTCCGCGCCGTAAATAATGTGCATGTCACTTTCTCCTCCCGCGGCGGATTCGCCTAGCGGTGAGGAGCGACGGATTCCACTGTTCTCTATGAGAGCAGTGGATTACCGTAATTGCTGCCGCGGATTGGCGCCGTACTGAAGCGCAAATCCGGCGCGCAGTACGGCGCCAATACGCGGCAGAATAAGCCGTGTGAACGAGGCCTAACAGTGTCCTACCTATTCCTAGATATCCCCTCTTGTATGGGCTGCCTCAGCTCCTCAGGTCACTGTAGCTACAGACCTGTTTAATCTATCCTGATAGGCTGCCAGGTTTCATTTTGAATTCAGGGGCGTGTTTATTGGCTTCTACTAGGCTGCAGTAGAAGCCAGGTCTGTAGCTATAGCAACTAGTGCTGGCAGCCTATCAGGATAGATCAAACAGGTATAGCGACCTGAGGAGCTGATGCAGCCCATACAATAGGGGATATCTAGGAATAGTTAGGACACTGTTAATGGACAGATACTGCAAAATGACTTGTTTTTGCAAGATCTTTAACATAAAAAGCAATCCTTGTAGTGAGACAACCCCTTTAATGTACTTTGATAACCACACAGAAATATTCTTTATGAATATTTTGGCTATGCACGTTTTTGTAATACATAGTTCCATTTTCTGTGTTTTATGTTCAAAATATGTATAAATGAGGCTTCATATGACAAATGTAAGACTAAAGTGGCCAAACATTACCATTTTTTGTTATCCCTTTTTAGTGAATGTTATGGATGGGAAATATAGCTCATGGTGCTCTCTGTTGTGTTTTATCTACTTTTCTGTCTTTCATACCTCATTCCATACTATGGTGCAGATGTACATCATACCTGGATAAAACACCATGAAAGGATATAAAAAAAAACAGTGGACAGAAGACATGTTCTGCTCTACAACAGGATTTTTTTTCCCTTGCATATTGAGAGCAACTGGCCTTCAGATGCTTGTGATGTCTGAGGACACCTGGGCTAGTTTGCTTATAGTGTGTACATAACATTTTACTATACAGTAATTTTATCCCAAGCTAGAGCTTTATCTAGTTGTATTTGTTAAATCATCACTTACTCTGTGCTCTGCAGCGCTTTTATTTTTTCTTGCCGTTGTAGTTTTTCAAATGGTTAATTTTTCATGTCGTTGTCAGCTTATATACTTATGCCAACATGTTGGCAAGGTCCGTGGTACAATATTTAAAAACAACCTCTGTGCCTTCCTTAAATGGCATCTAAGAAAAGGATCTCTTACAAAAGCGGGATAAATTACAGTAAGTAATACACTGCTGGGCGTAGGCTGGAATTTCCCTGACACCTCTTACAAAAAAGGCTTCCTTTTATAAAGAAGTGGTCTTTAGGGGGTATTTCTATCTGTCTGCATTGTTTGAACTTGTTAACCTTGATGCTAGAAAAAAGGCAATGTCGTTTGTAATTGGGTGACATGTTAATTGCTTTCAAATAACAGCAAGGCAAAATCTACCTGCGATGTGGTGAATAAGGAAGTAGGGTTAGTAAACACCCTATGACACACCATCAAGGTGATTCATCTTACCGTGGCAATGTCATGCTGAGGAGATAAAAATGATCAAGTTATTACATATCAAAAATTCATGTGTCGTTTAGACCAAATCATTTTAGATGAAATCCTAAAACCTGTATTTCTATTTCTGGACAGATTTTGGATCGATTTATTGAAAAAAAGAAGAGTATTTGCTCCAGGGCTGTGGAGTCGGCAAGCCAAAGCCCCGACTCCTCAATTTCCCAAACCTCCGACTCCTGACTCCCTCATACACGGCGCATGTTTAAGTGATAACTTTACTGTAGTAAAATGGTAACATCAGGCTGTTTATCACCTTATGATACAATAATCAAGCTATTTAGGTAGAACAGACACTGACAAGCAAAAGGGTAACATGTTTTGATCTTTTGAACACTTGTGGGTAGAGTTGAAGAAAAAGCTGTATTTGTATCCAAGTCCAGTCTGCACCAACATTGGGAATGTGTAGAAGAGAACTGGGATCAGATTTTGCTCAAGGCATGCTTGAATCTGATCCAGGGCCCAGAAGGATTCAGGCAGTATTGAAAAACAAAAGGTGGATTACCCAAATACTAACAAAATAAAATAAATTAACATATTGATTTTTAGTAGCTAAACAGTAACAATGCAGTTACAGGAAATAATCTGCAGAACTAAGCAGATGCTAAATACTTGCAAGTCAAATTTATGTATAAGATGTAAGATGACTGGTATATAAAATTACAGTAGCCTCATGTACAAAGCTGTAGTGGAGGGTGAGATATGGAGCCTGAAAGTCACAAGTTCAAAACAATGTTACCATTTTGCTTGTCGGTGTAAAATATATTTATTGCATTTGACTTTAGAACACAAAAAAAATGTAAATATGCAAAACACTGCAGGCACATCTATGGAGTCTCTGAATTTGTTCTGAGAAATAGTATTGCCTCCATCAGATCCTGCATACATGACCTCACATCTGATCTCATTATTTCCAGGCTAGAGAATGGCCTCTCTACACTAACTTGGGTTGGGGGTAAAGCGGTGACCACACGGGCAACACCTCTAACAATGTCGGGGTATAAAGGAACTGCCTCAGCCGCAGTCAGTTTTGATGAATGGTTGAACTCTTCTACTACTTTGAAAGCAGGTGAAAAATGTTGCTGAAATTTGTTTGTAATGGGATCGGAATCTTTTCCCCTGGGGCAGCGCTTTGCATCAATTACACTCTTCATGTGATGACGCTGAAAATATGGGAGCAGTAGCACTGGCCGGACCCAATTCCTCTTGCTCTTTGCACTGCATCGAACTAACTGGGCCAACTTATTATATATTTTGGGAGTCTGTCCCTTTTATGACGACTCCGACTCCTGCAAAATAGGCACCGACTCCGACTCCACAGCCCTGTTTGCTCTGTCCACACCTACGTAAAAAATTCTGTTCTGTCATAGGAGCAGGAAAAACCTAATGTGACCTGTCATCCAACAGACCCCAATAGCACTTGACGAACTCCATCGAATTAAAAAAAATGGGCGTCTGTAGAGTTATTTTGTGATGTCCGACATTGTGACATATGCAATCCTAAAACCTGTATTTTTGGACAGATTTATTGAAAAAGAGCATTTGCTCTGTCCACACCTACGTAGGAAATTCTGTTGTGTTCTGTCATAGGAGCAGGAAAAAACTAAAGTGACCTGCCATCTAACAGACCCCAATAGCACTTGATGAACCCCATCGACTTAAAATGGGCATCTGTAGAGTTATGTTGTGATGTCCGGCATCATGACAGGAAGAATTGCACTGCATGCAGTGCAGTTAAGTCAACACGGATGTAGACCGAGTTAAAGGGGTTTTGCCACTATGTAATGTTGACGTGGGATCCTCCAAAATGGGTATTTAATCACTTTCCTAAATATATGTGATTACAAAAATTGCAGCCTGAGAGAGCTACAGGCTGCCTAACCTGCCCTTAGTTACTTAAAAGCTTGCATTAGATACGACCAGGCAGAGTGACCAGAGCTGCTGGCCAGGCTTGCTCAGAGCACAATTCTTATCTGATGAGAGGAAGCTGAATAAGCTTTCAAGGCACCGGGTAGAAATATATTGTCTTTTGTATACAGAATCCACTAGTTGTAATGTGATTATCTGAGTAGATCCCTGCTTTATCTGATGACAGGTACCATGAAGGAGCTTTCAAGAGGCTGTGGAGAAAGCTGTTGTTGTTTGTATACAGAATCCACTAGTTGTAGTTTGATTATTTGAGTGAACATTTCACACGACCCCTTATGCAGGCTCTGTGCTCTGGCTGTGTCTCTTGCTCTCTCAGCTCAGCATTGCTTTGTTTACATTTGCTTTTTAGCAGATAAGGCACGTCCTGGCAAAACCCCTTTAGGATAGATCTTTGAAAGGTCAAGACCTCTAGGGCACAGTCTTCTGCATACACATTATATACTTGCGTACATCGGTAATGAAGTAAAGACAGTTGTGCAATGAATTGAAAACCATCCAATTGTGAATCACTCCATGTTTTAAAATACAGGAAGCTAAATCTCTGGCAGGAAAATGCTTGTAGATCCTGTTTGATGATCAATGGGTTTTGACTGAAATCTCATGATGACTCAATCCTGATTGATCCCTTTACAGTTTGACCTTTAATTATGGCATCTTAAGTGCGTTACTGAAACTTTTCACCGCTAAGCTTGACATTTTTCATATTATGTTGAGATATATGTCAAGAAAAAAATATCAGGTGCTTAGTTTTGTGTTTGTCACATGGTGACTCGCCATAAGTGGGCCTCGGCTTCTCCAGTCTTTGCTGTTTTGTGTAGCATGCTGCATCCCTTTCCCATTTTTCTTGGCAGTTGTACTGCCACTGCCTTCCCAGTATGCTTGGCCCTTTAAATAATCAAGAACCAGTGCACAAGTACACAATTAATTTGCCCCTTCACCAATCTGTGCATGATATTTAAATGGACTCTTTTGTTTGTCTCATTGCCAGAGCAATATGTCCTACTTATTTAATTAATTTATATAGTGCCATTATATTCCACAGTAGTGCTGTACAGAGATTGTCAGTTATTGCAGCTTACGTCTAAATTGCACATTAGTTTACTGATATGTTTCTGGAGAGTACCTGCAAGAAACCCAGGCAAAGGTGGGGAGAACATACTAACTCTTAGTAGAGGTTGTCCTTGGTGAGATTTGAACCCAGGATACCATCACTGCAAAGCAACCATGCTACCTACTGAGCCACAGTGCTGCCAAATTAGTTGATTTACCACAATGGCGTATGTTCTTTGTGACTCTTTTGGTTCTGGCCATGCTGGTTTGAGCCTATCCTTGTTTTCTGCTGCCTGCCCTGACCTCCTGACTTGTTTTTCATCACAATTGAACTCTTTCTATCCTGACCTATTGTGTGGCCAACTACAAGTATTTCTTGATCCATCCATATCGCATTCTGGCTTTTACTACTGAGGACTACCTAGTATCCGGGAGCAAAGTCCTGACCTCCTTGCAGTTGGTTATGGTTAAAGACCATGTGCTCTTTAGAGTCCACTCCTCAGTGTAGCCATACACCAAATCCATGGTCACCCAAGGCACTAGGTATCGCCATCAAGGGAGTCTGAAGACAGTAATGATTTTCAAAGGTTATTTCAAGTGGATCTGGTGAAAAGCCTTAAAACTTTAGAAAGTTCATTAAACTTATTGATGTAATGTGCTAGGCAGTCTGCCAATGTGCTTGGCTAGGTGGCTAGCAGTATAGGCAGTCCCCGGGATAGGGACTGTAGGTTAGTTTTTAAAGGGATTTTTTCACAATAAAGATGATCTTTCAACATAAAGGAACAGTTAAAGACTTTTTGTAAATATATTGCTTTATTGATTTTTACTTTGGTCCTAAAATAAGAGCGTTTTAGGTGCTTTTGAGTGCACACAGGTTGCTATGGTAACTTGCATACCAGATGGACGTCTGTTATCTGATTAGCTGACAGAGCAGGGAGTGACGTCACGCCCACAGACTGACAAACTGAGTTCAGGATAAAAAGTACTTTAACTGTAACAAGCTTAGCATCTGTTTAAGATAAGGGCACTGAATTCAGTACTCACAGCACCTGTAGCTTTTGTTTAATGAAGATTAGCTCTCACATACTTGTCAGGGTACAAGCTGAATATGCTAATAACCTCTATAGAACCACCTACAGTCTGAGGAGACAGAGTGAGTGGAAACTGTGAGTCAGGCAAACAGCATGGTGAGGTTTGCATGCAAATCGGAACAGGTACATTTATTACAGATAGCTTCCGCAACTTTTTTTTTTTTTTGAGTAGTGCAAAGAAGGGGAAATAGCCCTTTTACATTTGTTTTGCTGTCTGTGCCCCGTTTAGAAGATTTCACCTCACTTTTTCTCATGTGCTGCTGTGGTATGCTGGCACTTGTAGTTTCACAGCTACTAGCTGCTGTGGAACATGGAACTTCAACAGCCAACATGTCACAGCAGCACATGTTAAACACCTATACTAATCTGCACCCATACAATTAGTATATGTGATGTAGCATGCCAGCATACAACACATGTAGTAATTGTGTGGGTGTTGATAAAGTACTGTACTTTACATTGGAGGCAGTTGGGGATGAGTGGAGGGACCGTGAGCAGTAAGAACAGACCTGCCATGCTTGGGCTGACAGCGCAAGTTCAGAGCGGCATGAAGGAGAGCAGTTGTGCCGGCCTGAAAATGGAGATTCACAGCACAAGGCAGGTGGGAGCAAGGTAAGAAAGAGCTACTGTGCTGTGCCAACCAGAATAAGCAGTGGGCAGAGGAAGGCTTGTGACCATTCTGAGGTGTTAATTATGTGGGCATTTTAGACTGCGAGTGTCTGTGAGCGACTCAGCGGACGTCAGAGGTGAGAGCGCTCCATAAGTTTCCGATTGTAACTAGTAGACAGATGTAATTGGGGAACTGCCTGTAGATGCTAGAGAAAAGGTTATGCACCCTGAACTGCACTGGTTGTGTGTGTGACCATTTTTGGCACCTGCCAGTTTCTAGACATATGCAAATGATAAGATGCAAACTGATCATTAGTCCCCAGAGTTGCCAATCTCAAGGCCACGAGTCGAGCATAAAGTGTAATTTTTTTTTAAGACAATGTAGACAAAGTTTGGCATTAGCAAGAGGTTTTTTTTACCTCGTTTATTCACTACTGGCGTTTCCATTTAATTACAGAAAATATTGATCCTTCTGTTAAGATCTATATTAAATGTAATTAGTGGCTTGCTATGATGTGTATCTCCGTGTAGTGGGGACCTCACTGGAATGTAGACTATCGTAGGTTACAATAAATTAGCCATTGTTGTCGGGCTTCTTGGCATAAAGTAAACAATTTGTTTAAACATTTTAAACAATTTATTTTAACCTCCAAAGCTGGGACTGAATCCTGTATATTACGGTTTGATTGAAAATTTAAATAGTGTCTGATTTTTTTACTTTTTGAACTAATGTAATTAGTTAAAAGCACAGTGCTTTTGTATTTAGACTAGACAGGTCTCTTGAGGTCTGTTTGCATTCATAACACTTCTGACCTAAGACTACCCCATGCCACAGTGTTAAATCCATATAATTCCTCTTGAAAGCTAGCTACACATTACTTAAAGGCTATGTCTACACGTCAGTGGACAAAAAACGACTTGAAAACCAAATCCTAAAAAACGTTCATAAAACTGAGTTGTTTTTTTTTGTCCACTGCCTTTCAAAAGCATCTGAGAAGAGTCCTGTTTTTGACTTGTTTTAAGTGTCTTTTGTGCGTTTCTTGAGCATCTTTATGCACTTTTTTGCAGAAATGTAAAGCATTACTACTAGGTAGTACCGTGCAGCAGTCCCCACTGGCTTTTCTGCCTGCAGGCCGCCTGCAAAACATTGTACCTTCACATTCTTCCGTCCGGTTTTCGGACAGAATCTGAGCAAGTCAACGTGAAGGGAAAATAGCTTCCCCGCCCCCACACTGCCTCCCCACGGCCGTGGGGATGGCCGCAAAACAGGACAAGTACCGGTCGAATAAACCACCGGTATTTGACCCTTGCCGTGTGAAGGCACCCTTAGGGGGACTCCCCTTTTTTATCACTAATAACCATGTTAATAAAGTAAGGTTCATCAGAATGAGCAATCCTGTCACCTTCTTTCCTTAAAGGAGTATTGCCGTTAAACATGAAGACAAAGGTAAATAAAGACGATTACCAGATATATTGCTTTTTTGATTTTGCTTCGCTTCAGAGTTAGGAACAGATCATATCTCCTACTTTTACACACAAACTTTTGTGGTTACTGGCCACCTCTCTGCTCTAAAAGGCTGCAGCAGTGGCTGGGATGGTGATGTCACTCCCTGCTGTCTTTCTTATCTTGGAAGATGGGAGCTTGCTTATATTACTTACTGAAAAGCTTTAAACCTTTAGAGCTTTGTAGTCTTGTGCATTACAGTCTACAAACCTCCTGCACTCCTGTCACTGTAACGGGATCAGATAGGCAGAGCTGAGATGCCAATCATTGCTGTAGAAACACCCACAGCCTTACCAGGAAGTAGGAGTCTGAAGCTGCCTGTGGCTCTGTAAAATAGCATGGAGAGACAACACCTTTTAGATAACAGAAATTCAATCTCAATAAACACTTTTGGATCAACTGTGAGCCATGTCCTTCAACATTAGTGTCTGACCTCCCTCTATTGTGGGTTAATAGACGAGAATACCCAGATGTAGACTAGTAGTAGATTTTCCCAGAAAAGCGATGTGTTAGAGCTGGTTATTAAATGGTCTGTGTTTGTACATCTTCATAAGCTAATTATGATAACTCAGTAGGTCTCCGGTTCATCCAATTAATACTAAGGACCAGTCTAGAATCAACTAGACTTGCCTACAAATCCTGAAAGTTTTTTTTTTAATACTTTCTCCAGCATTTATACATTATGGGTAATGCAACAGACTTGATCTATCACCAGGAGGTTTGAGCCTAATGTGTAGGTTTTATTCCAAAACTGTAAAAGATGAATCATCACAATAACTCAACATAATCTCGCCAAGATAGTTTTCCCATAGATGCAATGGCTTTTCTTCTGTGTTGCCTGTTTTTACTAGTGTTGCTTACATATAACACACAATGCACCCTAATTACAACATATAGCAATTATGATTCTTAATCATGCTTTTTACATATTTCTTTTAGAGGCTTCTGAAGATTAGTGTTGGAAGTCTGTTTGTCTCAGATAAGCCATTTATGCTTTTTGTTGTACAGCTATTGGTCTATGTATATACAGTATATACTTCATATACCACACTTTCTCCTCTTCCATATAAGCAGGGAAATATAGTTATTCTAATATTCAGAATTTAGTGCTGTGTTTCCTTTTTAACACTTATTTAAACTTCTAAATCGCCTATATTTCGGCGTTCCAGAGGTGCATTAATAGTTTATTTTTCAATTGTGTGTGGTTACTACTTCATGGACTTTTATAAACCATCCGGGCTATGGGTAATGATATAAATGTCCCATGGACCCGTCCATAATGTGTTATGTTGTTGTTGTATATCCATAAGCAATATCTGACATTTATATGGATTTTTCTTTTTATTAGGTGGCTGGGTTTTTTAATATATATTTTTTTTAAATCTCCCTGTGTACATTGCTTTGTGGTTTTTCTCTCTGACTTCCCTCTTTGAGCGCTAGTAGCATGGCGGTGAGGTTTGCTTGAATGTTCTCGCCCAATCAGACTACGGCCTGCGAAGTGTAAATGTTATCAGCAGGATTAGTGTGAAGACAGCTGGAAACCCTCCACTGTGCAGAAAAAAGATGAACCCATTATCCTTTCATGTGTTACTCTGGTCATTGCCCTGTCAGTCTAATATTTGTCTTGGCCGGTCCAGAGAACAATAGAGCGATTTATGATGTCATTAAATATTATTTGTAGTGAGTCTACATACAGACTAGAAACAGCTACAGTAAACTAAGGTTAATTCACCGAGCCATTTGGGAATTTTATCTTCACAGCTAGAAAAGGACACAATTTTATATGTAATATTTAATTGCTTTAGGTCTGTCTAAATAATAATAATAATAAATTTTTTTCTAGGAATACCAAAGTATTTTCTTATGCTGGGACTCATTGCGGGACTCCCAACGATGTTCAGGATCAACAGGTCCTAGCCTTCGTTTGGAGTAATTCATTAGGAGTCTCTGCTTCTGGAACACTAAGCAAAAAAAAATAACTTAAGAAATAATAAAAAATTCTTTCTGAATTAAATATTCATATCCTTTTGCTATAAAGTAAGGATTTGTGAGTATGGGCTTGCTTAAAATTAAAGGGGTTGTCTCACTACATTGATTCATCTTACCTCAGTCCTGTTTTCTTGGTTTCATTTTGAATTCAGGGGCGTGTGTACTGGTTTCTACTAGGCTGCAGTAGAAGACAGGTCTGTAGCTATAGTAACCAGTGCTGGCCGCTGATCATGAGAGTAAACAGGTCTGTAGCTATTGCGACCTGAGGAGCTGATGCAGCCCATACAAGAGGGATAGCTAGGAATAGGTAGGACACTGCTAATGGACACACATTGAAAAGTGACTTGTTTTTTCAAGATCTTTAACATAAAAAGCAATCCTTGTAGTGAGACAACCCCAAGAGTTATTCCCATCTTTAGAGAGTATTATAGTTAGGGTATCAAGCAGTATTGATGACGTGCGGTTGTCTGTGCTTAATTCAGTCCAGTCATCTTTTCGATCACAAACAAAATAAATACAGCTTCAAGGACCAGAACTTCCAATGAAAGATAGCATATTTATCACCATAAATGTTACAAGCAGCAACATTTTACATCTTGCATGCCTTTTTCAAGTAAAGACGAGATTCCAAAATATTTTGTAAAATTTTAGTCCGTACTCAACATCCAACATCAAACTACAGTGGTATAATGTGCACAGTTTTGGAGATAATTGTTCACTTTATACCACGTTCTATAAAAAGCGCAATCATGTCTTACTATCACTTTCAGGCTAATGAATAAATGTGGATTAGCAATGGTATTATAAAGCTTTCTGCCCTAAATGTGTAGCACCAGTAGTAATGTTTAGAAGAGAAAAATCCGTGATCTGAGGTCTTTTTCAATGGTTTGGGTTGAGACCTTCGTTCCATTGAAAAAAAAATAAAAATAAGAGATACATTTACTGGAATCTTTGGTGCCTCAGAAAGTGATGGTATATACTAGTCATCTATACAGAATCTAAGTGGTTGAGCTTGACTCTTGGAACTGCCACTGTTGTGACCCTTTCTTTCCCAAGGCCGATTGGGGTTGCAGAAGTTAGACCACAACGTATCATAAAGTGATGGCCTCTACTAACAATACGCCATCACTTTATGATATGGGAATAGACTTTCAAGTTTATTTTATTAAGAAAAGCATTTCCTTCCCAGCAGCCATCAAGTTAGCAAAACTAGGCTTATTAAGTTTAGAGTGAAGACTGCTTCAAGGTGACCTAATAAATATGTATAATTATATCAAAGGTTAATATAGATCTATTTTTCATGATCTATTTATACCTAGGAATGTATCCAGAGCAAGAGGGCACCTTCTGTCTAGAGAAAACAGGGTTTCTACATAAAGCATTTAAAGGGGTTGTCTCATTACATCGATTAATCTTACCTCAGTCCTGTTTTCTTAGTTTCCTTTTGAATTCAGGGGTGTGTTTACTGGCTTCCACTAGGCTTCAGTAGAAGCCAGGTCTGTAGCTATAGCAACCAGTGCTGACAGCCTATCAGGAGAGAGTAAACGGGTCTGTAGCTATAGCGACCTGAGAAGCTGATGCAGTCCATACAAGAGGGGATATCTCAGAATAGGTAGGACACGGTTAATGGACATATATTGCAAAGTGACTTGTTTTTGCAAGATCTTTAACATATAAAGCAAACCTTGTAGTGAGACAACCCCTTTAAGGAGATTCTTTACTGTAAGGCTACACTCCACTCAGCAGTGGACAAAAAACGCCCTGAAAACCAAATCCTAAACGTTCATAAAACTTTTAAAGTTTTTTGTTCACTGTCAAAAGCTGCTGAAAAAAGGCCGTTTTTGACGCATTTTTGTTTTTTGGGGGTTTTTTTTTGCGTGTCTTGGGCATGCTTTTGGTGCGTTTTTACACTTTTTTTTTTTTTTTTTTTTGCAGAAATGCAAAGCATCAAAAGCATAAAAAGCACGTAAAAACGCACCAACAATCGTGTCATAAAAGTCCAATGCTTTACATAGACTCCAATAGTAAATTTTCTGCCCTGCTCAGTAATTTTTTCAACAGGTTTCAAAAACGACCAACAAAAAAAAAGTGCAGAAAAAAAGTTCTGTGGACATTTTTGCTATACAAGTCTGTGGGACCTCTTTTCAGTCGTTTTTCAATGTTTTTACAAAACAAAAAATGATGAAAAAATTTACCTTTTTGTTTGCAGTGGAGACATAGCCTAAGAGCAGTGAGACTGTGGAACTCTTTGCCAGAGTGGCGAATTTAGTGAATAAGTCCAAAAGGGACCTGCATGCATTTTCAGAGGGCAACAATATAATATGTTATAATTTACTATAATTCTGGAGAAGGGTCATTGATCCAGGGATTTATTCTGATTGCCAGATTGGAGTCGGGAAGTTGGAGTTTTTTGCCTTCTTATGGAATAACGCTATAGGACAGCGTCTTTTTTTCGCCTTTCAAACTATGCAAGTCAGTTATGATTTCTGTCAACACTCCTATAAATATATATAAATTTAAACATGGCTTTCACCTCTTAAACTAGACTTTGTCTTTCCACTGCTGTCTCGCTAGGCAGGGCTACGCGTTTTTATTGCTATATGATTCATAGTTAATTGGATAATAAGTATTCATTATCTTTGCTGAGATGGCGGCATTAGCATATTTTCACTTTTTAGTAAAACGGAGTCTCCAGATTTGCTTTGCCTTATCTATTAATTTAATTTTCCTTAATTTCAGCAAGGTGTTGAATCTCCTCTTTTTTGTTTCCTGAACATTCGAGGACATCGTTCTGGTCTAGTGAATCTTGTTTTATTCGGAAACATAAACATTCTTTTCTGCATTAAGCTTATCTATTTATGGAGAAGTACTAAGCGGTTTAATTAGCATCTGGAGGTATAAATCTTTGTCTGTAGTGCTCATCAGATTATTGAGACGTTGCTAATCCCATCACAGCCTGCTTTTATGTGATGATATGTTAGACTTACTGTACGCTCGGGTGGTCGAGAGAGCATTATATAAAATACAAGTTGGAGATAACCATAGAATAGCAGATTCTAACACAGAACATTGCTTGAGACCCCCATTCTGGATTTAATTATCTTTTTCTTTTTTTTTTTTTTGTGGTTTTGGGAGTCCAATTTGTATACACTCTAGCCACAATATTAAAAATCAACAGAAATCACAGATTGTGCTAAGTGAGGTCAACTATGGGATATGAGGCATACAAATATTTAAAGTGTGTTAAATGTATAGCAAAACATGAAAAAAACTTTGAGTTTCTTAGTTCACATGTTTTGATCAAAAATGTTTAAGCCATCCCCGACTTTCAACGGGATCCCAATGCGGATGGTCCTACACTGTTCCTACCTCTCTTTTGAGTCCAGTTCAGACTTCTCAATTGGGTCATCCGACCTCCATAATCCAGAGAGAAAAAATGCACCATGTTTATAAGCACACCGCACTGGTCTAGTAACCTGTGGGGATGTATAGCAAATACTCTGTTTCCCCCCAAAATAAGAGTGTCTTATATTAATTTTTGCTCCTAAAGAAGAGCTAATAGTTATGTTTAGGTGAGTTCTTATTTTTCCATGAACAAGAATTCACATTTATTGTTGAACAAAAAATCAGCATGTATTAATATACTGTAGTGATTTCATCACAAACATCAGCATAAGCAGCCAAACTCTGAATTGCATCAAAAAAATACACTAGGTATTATTTTTGGGAGATTTCGGGTAAAGAGGGTACTAGCAACTCTCAGCATAATAGTTTAGAAAACAGAGGATTCTAATCACAAAAGTAATTCTAATGCTACATGAAAAGAAGTCTTGGTTTTGATAGATTCCCTGATACTAATAACACAGTTTATCAGCATTGCTACTAAACCTTGTAAGAAGATCACCTTGGGGGGTACCTGTATTGTGGGATACTAGTTGAGTAAAAAAAAGTATGCCCTTTCATTTTTTAGAAAAATCCTAATTCTCCAGTATTAATTTGATATGATTCCTTATGGACATTCAGGTAAAACAATCTCGATAAAGTGATCATGACAAATTTTATTTGACACAAACCGGAAACTGCTTTGCAATATGCAAAAGTACAGTGTCTTTGCCAAACTGATCTCTCCACATAAATTATGCAAGAAAAGTACAAAGCACCCCTTTTCATCTCCAAGGGGGACATAATCTTCACTTGATTCAACAATCCTTTTTGCTATAGTATCTGCTAATTCCATTTTTTAGCAGCTTTTACTATAAGAGCCCCAATTACTATTCATCAGCAGCCATTTGTTGAGACACACTGTAGCTGTCCTAAATCTTATCTATGTAAGTTACTAAAAGAAAATCAACCAGTTAATAATAAAATGATCACATAATTCTATAGAGATTGCTCCAAAGAACTGGAAAGCAGCATTCTGAGAACAAGCCCTTTTTAAAGGACTAATAAAGAATCTGTAATAAAAGCTAGAAGTTGGTTCTCCTTCCTATGGCAGCACAGGGAATACATACAGATCTGTAATATAGACCCTTTGTATGTACGGGCCTATATGTTGCGATACGGTTTGGTATTACCCTATATGATGCATCTCTAACATACTTTCCTAAGTGATACTGTGTATTCATGGACACTTTTTTCTTTTTTTTTCATTGGAATGGATATACAACTGCTTTTTATGTCATTATTGGTAGGCTATTTCTCGATGGTCATGTAATATTACATGAGGTAGATAACTTCTGCAAGCGCAAACTGCCTTGATGAATATTTAAAAGATTATGTGAATTTATTGCAAGTAAGTTAGTCTGAAGCCAGGTTTATTGACTTTTTTGCTTGACCTGTGCCATTGTTTCTATGTAAGAATATTTATGATAACGGATTTTATGATTCACCCAACCTTATTCTATGAGGCATGTTTGCCCTTTACCACACAGGTGAATATAATACACTTTCATTTGGCTTAAGAATTATCCAACCTAATTGCTACATACGCATGAATTAAAAACCTGATCTTCATTTTTAAGAGACTGCTTTAAAGAGGTTGACTAACTGCAGACAGGGATGGCATACAGTGCCTTGCAAAAGTATTCAGCCCCCTTGAACTTTTCAACCTTTTGCCACATTTCAGTCTTCAAACATAAAGATACATTTTTTTTTTTTTTTGTGAAGAATCAACAACAAGGGGGACACAATTGTGAAATGGAACGAAATTTATTGGATATTTTAAACTTTTGTAAAAAATAAAAAACTGAAAAGTGGGGCGTGCAAAATTATTCGGCCCTCTTAAAGGGGTTGTCTCACTATATTGAGTCATCTAACCTCAGTCCTGGTTTCTTGGTTTCACTTTGAATTCAGGAGCGTGTTTACTGGCTTCCACCATGCTGCAGTAGAAGCCAGGTCTGTAGCTATAGCAACCAGCACTGGCAGCCTATCAGGAGAGATCAAACAGGTTTGTAGCTATAGCGACCTGAGGAGCTGATGCAGCCCATACAAGAGGGGGTATCTAGGAATAGGTAGGGCACTGTTCATGGACATATATTGCAAAGTGACTTGTTTTTGCAAGATCTTTAACATGAAAAGCAATCCTTGTAGTGAGACAACCCCTTTAAGTTAATACTTTGTAGCGCCACCTTTTGCTGTCATTACAGCTGCATGTCGCTTGGGGTCTGTCTCTATCAGTTTTGCACATCGAGAGACTGAAATTCTTGCCTATTCTTCCTCGGAAAACAGCTCGAGCTCAGTGAGGTTGGATGGAGAGCATTTGTGAACAGCAGGTGGATTAGATTTATCATCGGTCATTTAGGACAACATTGGATCATTCAGAGATCCTCACTGAACTTCTGGAGTGAGTTAGCTGCACTAAAAAATTAAGGGGTTGAATAATTTTGCACGCCCCACTTTTTATTTATTTATTTATTTTTTACAAAACTTAAAATATCCAATAAATTTCTTACCATTTCACAATTGTGTCCCACTTGTTGATTCTTCACAAAAAAATTTAAATTTTATTTCTTTTTTTGAAGCCTGAAATGTGGCAAAAGGTTGAAAAGTTCAAAGTGGCCGAATAATTTCGCAAGGCACTGTATCTCAAGGATATGCTGTCATTGTCTGTTAGGCTTGGGTTCCACCTCTGAGACCTGCACCTATCTCCAAACATGTCCTGAAAAACACTTTGTTCTTAATGTAGCGGTGGTCGGGACTCTCCCATAGACATGAATGGGAGGTTGGTTACAACATCGCTGCTCAGCTAAACTTGGAACTCGCATTTGACTCTATGGGACAGTCTCGACCACCTCTCCATTCAGAACAGAGGGGTATCGGGGCTGGTTTAGTAAGTAGGTGTGGGTACCAGAGGTGGGAACTGGACCTGTCAAACAGTGATGGCATATCCTAGCAATATATCATCATTGTCTAAAGTGAGACAACCTCTTTAAAATATTTTATAATCTTGTTAAGGAAAACTTCCAAGAAAGACCTCCAAATAGAAATGATTCTGACAACCCCAAATTATGTAATAAGTCAAGTAAATCCTATCTTAAGTTATAGAAAAAAAAACCAAAAACTTCTAAGTTACGGGGACACAAACGTTTTTTCATTGGTGGTGGTCTGGGCTCTCCCAGATTTTAAATCAAGCATAGTAAATATTTTAAAGCACCCACTTAGAAAACAAAATGATTGGCAGATGTGCAAAGTATGCAGAAGATAAAATTCTGCTCGTCCTCAAATAAGCATAAAAGCTTTGCCAAAATGTATTTTGCTAAAATGTACCATGGCTTCCATCTAGTCCTTTTGGCTCCTAAGCCTAAAATGTTATCATGAATGGAGGTTTTTGTACATAGGATTATTGACATTTTTATAGTATATTCAGAATATTTATATTTTATTTTAGCGTTCAATATATTCTTGGATAAGGGAAACGTATTAATAGTAAGCTCCTGGTGCCCATTTAATGAAAAAAGAAAACCTATGCTCTTGGAGTTTCTCAGTTCTTCTATTTACCTTGTTCTTCTGATTGGCTGCAGTGGTCATATGCCTCTTAGGGCGCGTTCCCACTGAACAGGACAAATACCGGCCCCTTTGCCGGCCGGTATTTGTCCTGTTTTGCGGCCATCCCCCCCGGCCGCGGGGGGGGATGCCTTTTCTCCGCGTTGAGCGGAGAAAAGCCCCCTCCCTTCACATTGAGATGCACAGATTCCATCCGGAAACCGGACGGAAGAATGTGTTTGCACAATGTTTTGCGGCCGGACCGCGGGAGGAAAAACCACCGGACGGAAAACCCATGCAGTGGGGACTGCTGCATGGGTTTCCATAGAGCACCATTGTGCTAATTTTCGTCCGGTTTTTCAGGCGGTCTGAAAAACTGCAAACCGTCTGAAAAGCTGGCCGAAAACCCGTGCCGTGGGGACATGCCCTTACATCACCAATCAGAATTGTTCTCTTCTGAGTGGCATGTGATCGTTGTAGCCAATCAGCTAGGGATCAGACATCCTCTTAATACATATGTTTATTAAAATCCTTTCTCTGAGTATTACAATCAAAAGAAATAAAATATCTTGTTGAAGAAAGCATGTAAAGATATGTTTTCTATTGAAAAAACCCCTTCATCTAATCAAGTTCAGTGTCTGGTGACGCTCAGAATATTTCTAGTGGACCTTCGATTTGCTGTAGTCTTCTTAAACCACCAAGTAGTCTACAAAATCTCTCGAGAATATGTTGTCAGTGCCATTCACTAAGCGATACGCCCTTGATGAAAGTCGGTTCAGGATCAAATCTCAGCAAGTCAGCAGCGCCAAGTGGAGAATAGGGCATTGCCAGTCTTGTGATACTACGTCCTTGATTTAAAAGTTGGTGTCTTATCAGATCTCAGCCAGTCAAAAACACCAAGTGGAGGACACAACACTGCCAGTTCAGTAAAACTTAGCGAAACACTGCCACCTTTACGTCCTTAACAGGCTCCTCTGTCTGGTTTCTGGACAGTGAGGAAGTGCTGTGTATATATTAGAGACTCTACACTGCTCCTACATCAAATATCAAGAGGCTTAGATCTCAAAAGCACCTCTGTTTGGAGTTATAGTGTTTTATTTAAAGAGTACCTCTAGTCATAAATGAAAATTTAACAGTTCTTCTAAATCCGCATATGCATTCTTTTGTGCAGTCATCTTGTGTGTCTGTTATACTTAAGTTTCTGATGCAGGAAATAGCTATCTGAGAGTCACCATTGTCAGCCATTTTAACTCTCGCAGGGCTAATTTCATCCCCTCTACCCCGTCCACTTTCCCGCTCGCAAACTCATGACTTGTTTTAACACTATTTGTCCTGTCTTCAGATCAATGAGATGTCACAGAATAAGTACTGCCTATGAAAGGCAGCAATGTTCCTCTGGGCATTCAGTCTTACGTTTGCTTTTAACTGTGCTATAAGTATGGTAGCTTAAAACCAATTGGTTGCCATGACATACTGTGCCCGTGCCACGTACATATGCAGCTGGCCCGCATCATGCACAGACAATGCAGACCTAACACTTTTATATGAATAGCAAACATAAGAATTGTAAAGCTGTACTTGTGCTGACATGAAACCAAGATAAGGGAGTTTTTATCTGTCCGTAGTTCAACTCTTTTACGAAGTCTTGTCCTAGGTTACAGCTATACGGGGCAGTCAGTGATATTACTTTTTGCCCTCTTTTATACCTGTAAAATGATCCTTGTCCCCACGTAACGGGTTTTGGGACGTTTTTTCAGACGGTTTGCGGCTTTGCAGACCGTTTGCAAAACCGTCCGCAAACGAGCACAACGGGGCTCTATGGAAAAGCCGTGCAGCTGTTCCCACTGCACGGGATTTCCGCCCATGGGTCGCCCGAAAAACATTGTGCATGCACATTCTTCCATCAGGTTTTCGGACGGACTATGTGCATGTCAATGGGAAGTGGGAGGGCTTTTCTCCACTCATCATGGAGAAAAGCCCCCCCCCCCCCCTCTCTCGCGGCCGTGTGCACGGATATACCGACCGGTATTTGTCCTCTGCCGTGGGGACATGCCTTAAGAGAATCCCTGAAAATGTTGCAAGTGGTGTATACCTTTGATTAAACAGTGATGGTATTTTGTCAGTTTCATTAGGACAAACTAGAATTTTGTGATTAAAAAAGGAACCGGCCAGGAAATAATTTATAGGATTTGTCAGAATCGGCCCTAAGGCTGCTTTTACCCAAGCATATTAAGAAATAATTTTTTGTTCTGTAATTTGGCCAAGTGTCCTTGTCTGACCTGGGGTATACTGGCCTGAACTCACAACCTCATGGATCCTATGGAGCTGTGACTTCGGGTAAGCACACCTGCTTTAGGGCTGGGAAACCTGTCTATATTACGAACACACAAATGCATCAACAGTACTCACAAGAAACCGGCCTCTGACACATTGCTCAATATCATAATCCTTTTTCTCACCAGGTATCACACAATTACAGGCAGTCCCCGGGTTACGAACGGGATAGGGACTGTAGGTTTGTCCTTAAGTTGAATTTGTGTGCAAGTCTGAACAGGTATATTTGTTAAATGTAACTCCAGCAGGATAGGTTTTTTTGGTTTTGCATAGTGCAGGGAAGGGTTTTTGCATTTGTTTTGCTTTCTGTGTCACTGTTTAGGGTATGTTCACACGGGCAAATTTCGGCGGGCATTTCGCATCGTATTTGCACTCTAATACGAGCAAGCCCGATATGTCAGTAATCCACAGTTCTCATAGAGAACTATGGATTACGCCTCCTCTCCCCGCTCGTATGATCCGATCGTATTCTGTGCGTGGGTAGATAAGTGACATGAATGAATACGCGCGTTTTAGCGCGAGCTCCCGAAACATGGGATGTACTGCGATGCGTACTGTATGCGCCGCAGTACATCGTGTGAACATACCAATAATCCTTTTAAGGCTATGTTCACATGGCGTAATTGCGACGCGTACAGTACGGTCGCAATTACGACGGGTGATTTGGGAGTCGCGCTGATCAGCGCGTACTCCCGCGGCGCAGGGGCCGGCCCGCAAGTAATTGACATGTCACTTATCTCCCAGTGCGTACAATACGATCGTATTGTACGAGCAGGGAGAAGAGGCGTAATCCATAGTTCTCTATGAGAACTGTGGATTACCGTAATTTCGGCGAGCATCTCACTCGTATTAGAGCGCAAATACGACGCAAATGCGCGCCAAAATTACGCAGTGTGAACATACCCTTACACTTTATGGGCTGCTGTTCCACAGCTACTATCTTCTGTTGAAGATGGAACTACAAGTGCCAGCATGCCCCTTAAGTCTCCGTTTGTAACTAGAGGACAGATGTAAGTCGGAACGGTGTAAGTCGGGCACTGTCTGTATGTGTTTACTTAATTGTACCAGGTCACTGAATGGGGATGTGGTCTCCTCCAAGATGAATCTGATTTCTGAAATGGCTTTAGATTACATTTATGACGTTAGGCCCATTGAAGTGATTTAATGTGCATGACTACCAAGCATCTAGCTGCTTTCACTATGTGGGAATGTATTCGTTTCCTGAACATCTGTACACCATGAAGAACTGACAGCAAAACACATTTAATCGCCATCAGAAGAATATAAAAGTAATGGAATAGTAGAAAAAAAAGAAATATGAAAGAAAACAGACAAGGGGTTTGTACTCCAGATATTTCCCACCTCCCCCAGATAAGAGGGGCCCTATGTGGAATCATTTCAGGTCATTCTCCCACTAGGAGAAAGTGTTAGGTGTTGATGAGAACTTTTTTTTTTTTCTATTCTGCTTAACTACTTAATCTCTTAGCTGTCATTCGAGCCATTAACGCATTGCAATGTAATTTAGGCCCTCTCAGCAGCCAAAGGGCAGCAAGGATTGGATTTCAGTCCAACAGAAGGGCTGAGATGTGAGCGAGAGCAGTAACAGCTACACCGCTCCTTTTGTCCTTCCTGTTGGCCAATCCAGCCAATAGCTTACTGTAAATATGGCTGGCTGCCAGTCTGTGGCGCAGAGCCTTTTCTTCTTGTGCTTGTAATACTGTAACCTGGCGTGAAGACAAGAATTACAGTTCTGCGTGTTATTTGTTTCTATTTTCTTCCTTGGTCGAGAGTGTCAGAACGCCGAGTGTGGGAAGAAGGAGAATGTAATCTTAGGACTGGTTAAAGATTACAAGGAGACGCAGACTGAGTCACTGTCATTAGCTGCCCTATAATATACTTTATTGCCTCTTCTATGGGTGATGGTATAAGTGCTGACCATGAACCTGGTCACAGCTGCCAGTCATTTACTTACAGATCCTATGGAGTAGAAGGCGAATGGCAGCAAGTTTATTTACCCTCTGGATGTCAACGGGACCATTCACCGCAGCTTCAAGGCCTCAGGTGCAAACACATGATTTAGTGACTTTACTGTAAGAGTTACAGATGTTTATATTTAGAACCCCAAAGCGCCATCCCGTTAGATATAGACTACAAAGGTGAACTAGTCTGAGCCTTGCATTCCTTTCCAGTTTCATAATCCACTCCCTCCTACACCCTGTATAGACAGCTGGATGGAAGATGCAAGAAAAAAAATATTAAAAATTCTAAAAGGCGAATGCATGTTTATTGGCGCTGCTGGACCGTCCAATCTTAGGTTGGTCACTTAATATTGAAAAGTTATCATTGTCCTAATAAACCTGCATTTTTCATTCAAAAAGCTTTATTGACATATCAATAGATTACAAATGCCAATAGGTGATAAGAGCAGAAAAATGTCTAACATTGAAAAACAATGGGCCTCGTGGGCCGTATACAAAGCAAGAGACTGTAGATATCAATATGTTAAGAAAGTTAGCAATTACAAAGGCACTTCTATCTATCTATATATATATATAAAATATAATATATATAATATATAATATATGTGTGTGTGTGTGTTTTTGTATGTGTGTATGTATATATGTATGTATGTGTGTATGTATATATATATTGTGGAGGTTTAGCGTCAGGTAGGCAAACAGGGGCTTCCACAGACAGAGACAGTGACACGGAAATAGTTCAACTCCAGGCGCTGCCTGGGTTTATTCAGCAGCACATAAAAAAAACAAAACAAGCCTTGACTCAGGCTAAACAGAAATAAACGCCTGCTCGGCTGAGCGCTAGCTACACACAGTTTTATCCCTCACTATGCTTGGTTGCAGACAGCGTCCTTTACTCACAGCAAGGTTTTCCCTCGGGAGTGACACCAGGCACAACACAGGCCTGTTTTAGGTTTACAAGGCTTTTATATGGCCTGAGCCCCCCCCTTAGTTTAGGGGCGTCGGGAGTTGCACCCCACACCGCTCCTCTGACACCCTGAAAAGCCGAAAGAGCGAAAAAAAAACAAAAGGCGCGATTCGCTTACTCAATGGTCATTTATGAAAGTTATCATTCGCTATAAACTATTTTCTTCAAAGCTTTAACATATCATGTTAATGCAAATAGTGATAAAGCAGAAACGGGCACTTAAAAACGGCCCTCCCTATCACACGAGACCAAATAACAATCTTTGTTACACTACTGCCCAGTGCTCTACCTTATGCAGCATATATAGATTATTATTGGGTGAAATATATTCTTATCAAACTATTATATGTCACTGATACAATATATATATATAATATAAAATAATATAAAATGCAGTACTGGATCAACAGAAAAGGCATAATACAACCAACAAGAAAGTGGAAAGGCATAATACTAATACTGCCAACAAGCAGTAAGTGGGGGAATCCCTACACATACCTACAAGAGGGGATAAATGGGGGTAAAGGGTTAAGGAAAGGAGGGAGGGAAAGGGGGTGGGCGAGGGCGCCATCTGCAGATAAACCCACCAATAGACGTGACTCTGGAGACCGGAGATAAAGAGGCCGACAACTCCAGGAAAATGATATCAACGTGAAGAGAGAAGTAGGCGTTTAAGAGGCGATAAGTATTTGGGAGAGAGCGATCTAAAGAGAGGGGAGGATTAGAAAGTGGTCCAATAAAACCATGTTTTTCGAACTTGTCTGCCTGAGCTGCTGTCTGGACTTATAGGTCCTCCATGCGGAATGTAAGGGAAATTTTGGCAAACCATTCATCAATGGTTGGGGGTCCAGGGATGAATAAACCTGTATTTCTATATGCTTTTCAAGATGTACCTATAAAATGGAAACCTTTTCTTTACATCCAGTAGTTGTCAACCTTTACAGATGTAATACTTTTCATAGCTGAGGGTTTGTTGCAGTGTGACCAGTCTTAGTCTGTCTTCTGTGAATAATCTTATTTTTGAAGCGATTTCACAGATGGAGACTGTAAAAGTTATTTTGGCTCCACATATGCTTCTAGCATTTAACATCTAGACGCCTAATACAAAAATGACTAATCTTTCTCTTTTTTTTTCCCCCCTGAAGATGACCTTTCTCAGATCAGCACATTTCTGTCAACTATTCTGTAGATGTTGAGCTTTGCCTTCAAATTGACATAGAACATTGATTTTTCCATACCATCCACTGCTTGAAATGGCACCTATGGCATTGCCTTGTTAATGTTCCAAAAATTGATTGATTAGCAATACCTAATATTTAGCAGTATGACCCATCTTTCTCCCTGTATACAGTGACATGAAGACTGTAAACTGTGAAGTGCAACAATACAGGAATACATGGTAAACCTTTGTAATTCATTTCCAATACACTCTTCACTAATGGTCACTTATTATGTTCATTTAGGACATTAGAGTAAAGTGGGACAATAATAAACTGTAGAAGCTGAGGGCTAATATGGAGAACACTTGGCTTGAGGTTGTAATGTCTGAGTTGCCATGTTGGCATTCCTTGTATAGTTGTGTAGATTTTGCTGGGGCAGGTGCAAGTTTGAGGGTCAACTATTAAGGCTCTGTTCACATCATTATTTGATTTATCTTTTGATTTAAAGAAAAATCCAAAACATCTAAAAACATTTTATACTGGGATGTTCCTGTAGGCATCAAAGAGAGAAACACTTAGTGTATACCTTCCATTTATAGTTTGTAATACATAAAAAAATGTTTTCCCAGTTATAAAGAGATGGTATTTCTAGAATACACTATTAAGAGTTTTCCCATTTTGCTGTTTTACAGAGCCTGATTTTCATAGCTAGCTTCAGGCTCCTGTTTCCTGTTCAGGCGTTATGACTGACGTTTCAGCTTTTCCCAACTGACATTGGAGATGAAGGGGGTTTTAACACTAGGGAACATGGCTACAGAGCTTTAAAGGGTTAAAAGGTAACTAGTTCTGTAAACAACCAGTGTATAAGATCTGCTCTAACTTTAAAATATAGCAAAATCAGAACAGCAATGTATTTGGTAATAGTCTTTATCTTTGCCTACATGTTTAAATCTAATTAATGTGGTGAGAATACCCTTTTCAAACTAAAAAAATAAAAATAGACTACAGCTGCCGAAAAAACCCCAATCACTTTGTCACCACTGTTCAAACACTGAAGCTGCCAGCGGTGTTATCCGATCCCTGAATACTATCACATGCCATTCCTTTGACATCATTGCCCACATTCATTTCTTGAGCAGTGATGTCATGAAAGGGCACAACACCACTAAAGCCATTGACTGTATGCAGCTGTCGTACGTCATCGCAGGGGTGCACAACATTTTTTGGTCTCGGGGCTACATTTTTTATATTGTAGCTCTCCCTGGGGCTACAGTAAATCTTAGAGGGTTATTCCCTATCTAAGACTTTTATGGCACTATAATTGTAAGTACTCATAATGGCTGGGAGGGTCCACTTTAGGGACTACCAGAGATCATAATGGGTGTCACCTGCTGTGTTCTTTATGGAGAACTGGCTGTTTGACAAATATAACTAGAGAGAACACCACACATTTATAGCCTTCTCTCCAACTCCTCTCTTCCTCTTTTGGAGTCTTGAACCATACGGTGTCCACCATACACTCGATGGCTAAGGGCCTGGCATGATGTCCCACCGTAACATGTGGGATGCACTCTGGCGGCTGATGATGCCCACCGTAACATGGCTGGCCGGATGATGCCCACCGTAACATGGCTACAGTGCTGGTTTTGTGCTGTGTCTTTCTCAATGTTTTATCTTTACAGCATTACTCCCAAATACTCAGCTGTGCAGGGAATTGCAGTATGGTCCTATCTGGTTGACACCAGTACTGCGTCCCCTCTATTCTGAAGATAGATGTGGGTCCCAGAGGGCGGATGCCCACAAGTCATAAGTAATGGCATAATCTAACAAAGTATCAGAAATATCTTGAATGCATTTATATTTTCTAAATACTCTGTAAACGGTGTAGTTATGTGATAAAACAAAAACTTGAGTGTAAACCCATATTGTATCTCTAAAGCGAGGAAACCAAAAGAAAGTTCACGTGTTAATAAATGGAGAATATAGATTTTTATTTGCAGTGTAAAACTCTTTGGTAAATCTGTTAAGCATATTCCTTATACAAAACATGTCCGTTAATGATCCCTATGTATAATGGCTGAATATGTTTGAGCAATACATAAAGTAAATGGCTAATAAATCCGTCTTTTCATAGCGCAGCGCTGAATTACAAGTGAACAGAATAACATTACACTGACCATATTTCCTGTGTATCTTCTGGAAGGATTTTTACCTTAAGTAGTTGCCAAGTAAACTGTAGGCAACTGTAGATGCCTGTCTCCTGGTGTTTGGCCAACAGTGTCATAATTGTTTCATTGCTCTTGGACCAGAATTTGGCTGGACTGTGAGCCCTGAGAGACTGTAATAGAAAAACTAGATAAAAGCAAGTAGGTTTAGGTCCAGGCTCGTGGTGGTCTATAGGTAAGCAATAGCTATGACGGCAAATACTGATTGTAAGTACAGAGATTGTGGACTATTTTAGATGCTTCTGACCTACTTACACAAGGGAAACCTGTTTATTGCAATTATAATGGCAAACCGCGGCCTTTGTACTATATGTGTAATAGTTCGCAAACTCATTGGAGCATGCTGTAGCTGCCATAGTAAACCTATAATTTAAAGAGGTTGTCTGGAACATTTTCAGTTTTTTTTATTTTTTTTTATTTTTACATCTGCTTTACTAAAATAAAATAGAAAATCCCGCATACATTGGGAAATAAAAGTATTTGGTCAGTCACCAATTGTGTAAGTTCTCCCACTTAAAAAGATGAGAGAGATCTGTAATTGACATAGGTAGACCTCAACTATGAGAGACAAAATGAGAAAACAAATCCCGAAAATCACATTGTCTGATTTGGAAAGAATTTATTGCTGACAGTCAGCCTGCATGGGCTACAGTATTTACTTTCAATTGGCCAACATCACCACTCGCAGCCATGTATGTCCAAACGATAAAGTCGGGAAATGGCACATGACCACTGCAGTAGTTACAAACCAGCAGCTGGAAGTAAATTGAAGAACGAAAGAGGAGACCACCAGTAGCGTGAATGGTAGAATAGGGAGGTGAGATGTTTTTTATTTTTGTATAACATTGGTATATTACATTTATTCCACAAAATAGCCCAGACTACCGCTTTAACCTTGGCACCATTGGCTCATGTAGTCCTGCCTGTATAATAGTGTGTGCCAGTGCCAATACCTGCTGGCTCGGCATGCTGAGTGGAAGGTTTTCTCATGGCGGAAACCACATGGAGGTTGTATCTTTTCCAGTGGAAAAGGTAAACTTTTTGCGGCTCATGTTCACTTTGGCCAAGCAGAATCTGGATATGTATTCTTAAAGGGCTTGTCTCACTACATTGATTCATCTTACCTCAGTCCTGTTTTCTTGGTTTCATTTTGAATTCAGGGGCGTGTTTACTGGCTTCTACTAGACTGCAACAGAAGCCAGGTCTGTAGCTATAGCAACCAGTGCTGGCAGCCTATCATGAGAGATTGAACAGGTCTGTAGCTAAAGCGACCTGAGGAGCTGATGCAGCCCATACAAGAGGGGATATCTCGGAATAGGTAGGACACTGTTAATGGACAAATATTGCAAAGTGACTTGTTTTTGCAAGATCTTTAACTTAAAAAGCAGCAATCCTTGTAGTGAGACAGCCCCTTTAAGTATGTAGATCTATACAAGCAATTTAGAAATATAGGCCCCTATTGGTATTTTCTATTCAAATAAACCCCTTTGTGCAGCGGTGCATTAACATCCTGTATTTTAGAGTTCACTTCTGTTTTGTGGCTCATTCAAATAATGATTTCTATTTGTGAAATGTACTTTTTTCATAAATACCATTACAAGGTAATTGCTTCTGCCTGCATTGCTGTCTAGACATTTGTATTAGCAAACCTCAGTGTTTTTTTTTAGTACAAAACTAAAAGTTTTTCTTTAGGAATAATCTGACAGTTACATGTGTTTCAGTGTAATCCATTTTATGCACAGTTTGTACATCTCGCTGTAGACACTCAGAATATCCGAACTTCAGGCATTAGTGGGGCTTGACTAATGTGGACCGACATCATTATTTCAGTTCATTAATAAGATAAATTGATGTAGCATTGGCTGAGAATGGCTGATTTCCTCTGGACGTGACAGCAGCACGCTCTGATACTACATCCTAATATCTGTCAAGATTTGTTTCATTGGTATAAGAACTGTCCTGATTGATGACGCCAATAAATTAAGCCAGCGTGATACTGCCCACTAAAAGCCACTCGTATACGTATGGAATAGTATCTACGTTTTTAGAATAATGGAAGTGACTAGCCATGCTAGGGGCCGCATTGAGTCCATGTATTGGTATTCTGCGCCCAATGCAAAAGTTCTGTTGGAAAATTATGTGAATTCTAAAATCTACAACATTCTGAAAGGTTTGCAGTGTAAATACATGAACATTTCAGTAGAATGTGATCCTAAGCCCTGGTAACATTTTTGCTTGATAATGATAGATTGTATCTTTATATGAATAACAGTTGATGACATTTATTAGGTTATATTTCCAAAGCATTAAATTACACAGTGTTGCCGATCATCTCTTATTTACGTCATGAAACCGGTTGACTGCCCAACTAGTACACACACCTACGTAGTTTAGAGTACAGGTGGTTCACAGTACGTGCAAATTCACATTTATTGCAGGCTTGTTAGAATTGAGTTAAAGGGGTTGTCTCACTACATTGATTCATCTTACCTCAGTCCTGTTTTCTTGGTTTCATTTTGAAATCGGGGACATGTTTACTGGCTTGTATTAGGCTGCAGTAGAAGCCAGGTCTGTAGCTATAGCAACCAGTGCTGGCAGCCTATCGGGAGAGATCAAACAGGTCTGTTTCTATAGCGACCTAAGGAGCTGATGCAAATAGTTGTAACTATTAACATCTCTCAGGTGAGCGCATTTGGTTTCCGCCCCCTTGTTTAATATATTTTTGTATTGTATGCATTTAACTTATTGATAGTGTTGATTTTTCAATGCTATTTCTTATTTTTCACATATGGATTTTACACTGTGGATTTTTGGTCTATTATGTCACTTCTAAATATGTATTAATTGTTGATTATTGTAAATTACTGTTTAATTGATGTATTTATATATACTCTGTATTGCACACTATATTTCACTTGAAAATGGCTCTGTGAGAGAGCCGAAACGTCTGTTCGAACATGTGGAAATAAACAACACATTTTTTCACTATTACCATGTGAGTGCTGCAAATTTTTCCTTGGAGATTATATATATATATATATATATTCATTCTAATTAAAAGCAGATGAGGTATATTCTTGTTAACTATTTTTTTTTTTTTTTGTATGAGAAAAGGGCGGTCGTCTTTCCTCGCCTGTTTTAAAAGGAATCTGTCGCCAATTTTTTTCTTTTGTACTTATTAAAACAAGACACTGAACCATATTATTTTCTTTTTGGCTTTTTTTATTTTCTGATTGTAAATTTCTCAATTCAGTCGTCTATATATGATTGTACTTGCATTGCTTTTATCAGCAGTCAGAAAGATGTTTTACATTAGCTTCATGAAGGCATAGGAGCCTTCAGACTGACTCGGTCCCATTGACTTCTGAGTTTTCTAGGCATGCTCTGTGACCTAGTAAGAAGTCGGTGTGCAGGGAGAAGGGGAGCTGTGACATCTCCTCTTGTGACTGGTGGATCCTGTGTTATCTATCCACACTGGTGTCTCTTTTCAGTTTGACCCTGCTTATGCTGATAATGAGCCGACTACTGCAAATCTCTCTCTACAGAACAGGAAGTGTCAGACTATTATTAGGCCTAGTGGCCAAAGTGAAAACTGCAGGATTTAATTATTTTTTTAAAAAATATTGAAAGTTATATGGGAACTTACAAACCTCACTCCCCCCCCCCCCCTCCTCCCAAAAAACAAGTCCTAAAAATGGGCTTGACATGAATAAATGAGTTATGCAATAAGTCCTTTAACTGTGCATAAAGATATGCTTTACTGCAGCTACTATGAAAGGTTTTCTGGGCATACTTTGTGCCCTGGGTAAGAAGTGAGGTGTGACTATTTCCTATGCTGAATAGTGGACTTCGTATTATCTATCTATTGCTGTCCCCTTTCCTTGAAATTTCACTTGTGTTGAGAATGTGGAGACTGAAAAGAATGGATTCCTTCAGAGTAGAATGCATCAGACTATTATAAGGCTTACTAGTCACAGTAAAAACTGCTAGACTTCAGCATTGATTTTGATTTTATTTTTTTAAAGTATAGCGACCTGAATAATTAAAAAAAATAAATAAATAAAATCTGACTAAACACATTTTAAACAGTTAGGTAATTTTCTGATGATGCATTCCCTTTAAAGGGGTGCTCCCACAAAGCCACTTCCTTGTTACAGGTCGGCTTATAGTTAACTGCGGGGTGACCGTGTTACACAATGAGGAGGGTAGTACTTGCGACAATCTTCTTTATTCATTAATGTGCGAGTTTCAAATATAGCCAAGCAACTGTGCCCGGCTGTATCCGGTATGCCCATAGACATGAATGGGGAGGATTATCGCATGCGCCACCCTCCTCCCGCAGTTAGCTATAAGCCAAACTGTAGCAAGGGCGTGGCTTTGTGGGAGCACCCCTTTAAAGGGAATACCCTAGATCAGACATCCTCAAACTGTGGCCCTCCAGCTGTTGGGAAACTACAAATCCCATCATGCATTTATGTAATCTAGAACAGTGGGAATGATGGGAGTTGTAGTTTCCCAACAGCTGGAGGCCTGCAATTTGTGGATGCCTGCCCTAGATCCATGTACAATATTCCATCGTCTCTGTATCACAGGAGAGCAGAATGTTACTAAAGTTATAGCAATTGGCCAACATACTCTCTCGGAGGCTTAGTTCACACCCCTTTTTACATCCTGCTGAGAGGTACTGTTTTTTTTTGTTGTATAAATTTACAGTTAAAAGGATATAAAAATGATGCAGGGTCCTTCTGTCATGTTTAACCCCTTTAATGTCAGGCATTTTTTTTTTTCATTCATAACTTATTTTTCTGCCAACATAGCAGTATGAGGGCTTGTTTTTTTTGTGGAATGAGGGGTGTTATTTTAGAAGTACCACTTAAATTTCCATATGATACATTGGGAAGGAAAAAAATGTAGTTTAGTTATTTTTGAAGTTATCTGTATTCTGTGGCTCAGTTTGATTCCAATGATATCCAGTTGATTGTCGTTTTCGTTATTTCTAGTATTTAAAAATTAAACTTTTTAAAAAAATTTGCTGTGCTTCGCCATTTTATGAGACCAATAACTCTTCTCCCCTCTGCCTATGGACCTGTGTGATGGCTCATTATTTGCAGGCTAAAATGTGGTTTTTATTGTTACCAATTTTGTGTCCTTCTTTAGGATCACAGCTGCCATGGCAACCAAGTGGCACCCCATTATTTCTTTGTGTAGAAGGTGTGATCAGGCAGCAAAAGGATGGCACCATACCCCTTTATAATAGCTTAAATGTGGTGGTCACATTGACTGCAGCTTCTCAGTGGCTAAGTGGCCGGGATTGGAGTTGGTACTGCTCCTGACCAGTAAGGGTATGTTCACACGGCGTAATTGAGGGGCGTACAATACGCCCTGCAATTACGCTGGGAGTTTGGGAGTCGCGGTGATCGGCGCGTATTCCCACAATGCGGGAGTGGGGGGAGGTGGCCCCATAGACCAGGCGTCCTCAAATGCGGCCCTCCAGCTGTTGGGAAACTACAACTCTCATCATGCATTTATATAATCTATAATGTTGTGAATGATGAGAGTTGTAGTTTCCCAACAGCTTGAGGGCTGCAGTTTGAGGATGCCTGCCATAGATCGTCATTATAAGTGACATGTTACTTACGATCGTATTGTACGCCCGGGGAGAGGAGGCGTAATCCATAGTTCTCTATGAAAACTATGGATCACCGTAATTTCGGCGTGCATCTCGCTCGTATTAGAGCGCAAATACGACGCGAAATGCATGCCGAAACTTGACCGTGTGAACATAGCCTAACAATGGGTTTGAATGGCAGGCAACAGCACCCACCAGTATGGAGCTCCTCACACCTCCATAATGTAATGGGGCATTAAGAGGTTAAAAACGGGGTCTTTGTAGTGTGTGTGTGTGTGTGTGTGTTTTTTATTTTGTTTTTTTTTGTCCTCACAGGTAGGATCAATGACAATGAGTTGAATTATTTTGTTACATCCTATTTCAAAGATTACTTTCAACAGGATGCAGAGACTTGAAGTGTGTATTTGCCACACATTGAGCATTTGTATTTACTTGCAGCATAATGTGACTGTTAGAGCTAATATTTGCCCCTCTGCAGAATTATACAACCATTACACCTTATTACTTGTAGATTAATTGATATTACAGTGTATAAGTACATGTAGCACCCGACCCTCAGGCCCTACATTGCAAACCATATACTGATTCACTTACACTTCTGCAGGAAAGCACATTTCAGTACAGCAGTGGTGTGACTAATGTAGGGCATGTGAGGATAAGCAGAGCAGCACATTATGTGGTGTATATTTTAACTGCTTATTTTCTTTTCTTTCTATAAATCAAGAATGTGAGTGCTGTTCGCCAGTAACCCTATATACCGGTTTAGTAGCCGCATGTTGGGCTTCTCTTTTTTGCTCTACATTCAGCTATAAGTGATCAATCACAGAATCTGGATGATGCAGGAAGCTAAAGACAATAGACCCTTTGTAAAGGTAAAGCAACAGGAAGTGTAATTTTATCCAGATTACAGGATCACCCAGGTCTGATTGCTTTGTTGTTCTAGGAAGCTGATTTCTACAGCAAAGTACAGTAATGGTAATGGTAACCGTGATTGCGCCCCATCTATTCCATAGGGCAGGGATGCCCAAGCTTTTTTGGTCCACAGGCCACATTCTCAGATGAAACCAATACCAAGGGCCACAATAAAACTTGAAGGGTATTACTATATATGCCATTAATGTCTCATGGGTGTCATTTCTGCTTCCTGGAAATTGGGGATTCTCCTCTTCCTATTTTGCACTCCAGAAAGGAAAAGACGGTGCAGAGGTTTATTTTAGTTTATGAGAAATGTGTTTTACTACTTTCATGCAGCCATTTCTCCATCCTCTCCCTTCTGAATTGCCACACAGGGTCAGAAGGCACCATTTGCAAATATCCCAAAAATAGTATTTATTTGTCCCTGCTCCCGCACTACGTGCCACTCGTCTTCTTTGTGGCATTTCTGTGACCAGACAGTAAGGAGTCACACAGAATGGAGCATTGGAGCACAGAATGGGGCATTAGAGACTACATGGTGCCTCTGGGTTGTAAGTTGGACACCTCTGCTATAGTGTCGCTAAAAATATCAATATAGTGATTGCACATTGATTACATCGAACTGACTATTGGTCAACCAGTGCTAGGGAGGGTTTATTTTTTTCTTGCATGATGACATGGTTTTAATTTAAAAAAAAAAAAATGGACTTGTGACAAAATTAACTCATCTAATGGGAATTTCTCTTCTGGTTAAACCCCCTTGAACTTTTAAACCTGTGGCATCTTGTGTTGTGGTTACGGCCACAAATTTCTTTTTGGAGAATCAACGGAGCGGGCAATTACAATAAAGCTTTCTATGGGAATTGCTCATAAAGTTATGGATGCTCTGCGGAAAGCGTCTGTTCTGGTGACAAATTCCCTTTAAGCTCTGAAAAATTGGCAGAAAATGAACATTGATATGAAAATGTGTGCTCTTATGGTTAAAGAGAAATGACTTTAGATCCTTTAGAAGTTTTGGTTCATTTGTTCCAAAATGTATCCGATATTGTGCTTCAAGAAGTGAAAATATCTCTTTACTTTCAATGCTGCTATTTTAATTTTGTGATGAGAATGAGGTTTCACACAGAAAACTATTATACTTGTAGCCATCTGTCTATACACACCTCTATAACAATCTTGCCAACACTTAAACAGATTAGCGGGTCAATAATGCAGTAAATCGAAATCTATTATAGCGAGCTCCAATATGCACTATACATATTCTACACTCTACATTAAGGAACACTGATAAAATATGTATTTTTTGTTTAAACATCAAATAGCTGAAGCTGTTCTGATACAAGGCTTCGTTGAAAGTCTTTGTTGTGATACAATCGAGATTTAAGTCTTTATTTTAAGTTTATTTTAAAGAAGAAAAATAAAAAACACGAGACGCAGTCTAATGACCAGAAAGTTTGCCAAAAAAACATAATAAAATGTAATAAAACATAATAAAACAGAAGTAAGTTGTTTGGGGCAGTTCATTGCACATCTGACCTATCAGGGCCATGACCATGCTGTGCAATTTAGGCTTATTAGAGTGGATTTGCTAATTGCTAGTCTCTCTATAAAGTTTGTTAATTTTGGCAGCATGGTGCAGATTACAGTGTAAGCTGTTTGCTCAGTCTAGTGGTCTTGTTATGTATTCAGTGCCTACCCTGTTTCCCTGAAAGTAAGACAGTGTCTTGTATTAATTTTTGCTCCTAAAGACGAGCTAAGACTTATTTTTAGGGGATTTTTTTTTTTTTATGAACAAGAATTCACATTCACTGTTGAACAAAACATCCACATGTATTAATATACTGTAGTGATTTCATCACAAGCATCAGCATAAGCAGCCAAACTCTGAATTGCATAAAAAAATGCACTATGCCTTATTTTCGGGGGTGTCTTATTTTTGGGGAAACAGGGTAGTTATTCAGTAATTTGATTTTGTATACTTAGTCCAGTCTTATTTGGTTGAGTTCTAGTCAGTATGTTCTTAGGTTCTTGTTTGGTTTGTTACTGTTCAGTTTTGCTGGTTAATCTTAGCGTAGTTTTGTTTTTTCCCATGGAACTGTAAAAAGGCAATCTTCGTGTAATGTCAATTACGTTTTGTTTCCTACTTTGAGTCTCCTTGTTTGTTTTAGAGATGGTTGTAGCTTAGGGTTGTGACAGTCAGTGGTGTCTAGTGGTAGGATTAGCTTTAGGGATAGGTCTAGATAAAAATTCAGCGAAAGTTGACTAAGGTCAATTCTTGTTTGTTGCCACTTATCCAGATTGTATCCTTTTTTAAGCTTTGTCATTTAGTTGTGATTGTCTCTTACAATATTGCGTTTGATATGTGCTTCATATTATTCCCTGCAATTGCTTGTTTGGCTATAATTTGCCTCCACTGAAGCCAATGAGTATCTGAGAATTGCAAGCCATTGTTAGGGCCCAGAAAAAGCAACTGCTATAGGTGAAGCTAACTTCTGCACTCTTATCAACCAGTGGTGTTTCAAATGGGTCCATCTGGCACAAATTAAATCAATGATGCTTCAAATCCAGCCTAGTTGTTTAAACGAAGGCGACGTCAGCGGAGCTTAAAGGAGTTGTCCCATCTCCTACATTGATGGCATATCAACAGGATATGTCATCAATGTGTGATAGGTGTGGGTTCCACCTCAAGAATTGGAGAGTAACAACGCGACCACGGCCACTTGTCCATTCTGAAATGGGAGTTTTTGCGACCCGTTCTAAAATAGGTGCAGGTCCAAGAGGTGGGACCTACACCAATCACACATTAATGGTATATGCTATTGATATGCCATCAATTTGTGGGAAAATGGGAAAAAAAAAACCTTAAAATGTTTACAATAGCTAGTGTCAGATTTTTGTTCTTAATCCTTTCTGTCTGTCCTAATATCACCAGTAATAATGACTTTGCAGAGAATAAGAGATGCAGTCCATGTTTCCTTCACATGATGCATTCCAAACCCTTACAAAGAAATCTGTGGGTTCTATGCACAATCTGGGATAAATTGAGTGCTGCAAATATAAAGTATAATCAGAAATGTCAGCTGTGCTTACTGTGTGGCCAGGTTCTGCCATTTTAGCCTTCAGATTAAACCTAATAAAGTAATCCCAAAACCATATGTCAACATTATTGTCCAGTTATATATTCAGTAATACTTGGCACCTGGTTTACTTAAGAAAACATACCAACGGGTCATACTACAGAAGCACGTTCATAATCTGACACTTTAGTAACTGGAGCATGTAATAATACCAGCCACTATTTTCATCAACCACCGGACACTTGTGTAGTGACAGGTAATAAAATAAAACTCTAAAATTACTTGCACCTCTGTGTTGTACATCTAAATGTAACCTTCATGTAAGTATTATGAGGAACTGCAGTCAACGGTCATTAGAATATTGCAATATAAATGAAGTTCTGTTTTGCTGAGTTGTTCATGGATATGATATTGGTAGCATGGTAGCTTGCATTCAAAAGATTTTTTCTCAAAAATCCTCAGTAGTGTGAGAAAGTAATAGTGTGAGCAGGTAATTTTGGATTAGTGCTGACATTTTGCTGCCTTTAGTTGGGTATTGTCCTAAACATGGGACGAACCCTTGTTCTTTTACACCTTATATATTCTGTCTGGCTGTCACTACTCAAACTAAAATATTCAGTTCCTCTTTCTTTCGATATTGTGAAAAAAATTAATAAAACATTGAGGCACATCCACTGCTGCTGTCTCTTATCTCACCCTCATCTTTAAATTTCTGGAATGTACTCTTGCCTAATTATTCTCTCTGCTCTCTCTTTTTTGACCCCTGACAATCTAGTTTCCACACTCTACAGAAAGTCCCTTTACTCAAGTGTCATATCATGAATCGGGGCAATACATTACATGGAAATCCCTAAAGAAGCATTTATGCTATCTATCATACATGAAAAAACTTTGAGATTCTTGGTTCACATATTTTTGATCAAAAAATGCTTAAGCTGCCCACGAACTTACAACGTGATCTCAGGTCGGGCAGTCCTACGCTATCTTTACCTCTCAATAGAGCCAAATCCAGGCCTCTCAATGGGTCAACCGACCTCCATTATCCAGAGAGAAAGAAAATTTAAAAAAAAACACCAAACCTGCAAGCTGCACTCTTATAACAGCCTGTGAAAGTGGGCGTGGTGCAGAAAACCAAAATGGAGGCACCCCTTCCTCCCCATATAGATTAAAAGCAATATACGCCAAATACAACGTATGGTTCTGCACAAAAAAACATTTCTGAAAAAACTCTATGCGAACCTGGGTGCCACTGGCAGGGTTGCGGCACATATATATACATACACACGCACACCACTACCAGCGGCACTCGACTGCAAAAAGGGCAATACATTACATGGAATCAATCAAGCCCCAAATGTAACATCAGTTCTCTCTATTTTTATGGATCTCTTCCAACAGTGTTTGATATTGAGGATTACCAATTCCTATTCCACTCTTTTGGCCTTAAGAGTAGTGATCTCTTGGTTTTTCTCCTACATCTTTGACTGCTTGTGTAGTGTATCTTTTGCTTGTCCTATTTCTGATTCAACACAGCCTCACAGATGCAACGAAGTATTTTCTCCACATTAATGGCACCCAGTTTTATACACCTCTTTCAGTGACATCTTCAGTGACACCACAGAGCTTTATCACAAAATATTAGTGGTCATCGAATAAGTCAGTGAACATCATGTCCTCTCTCTGTTTAAAGTCAAATCTTCGGCAAACCAAGTCTGTACCTAAACCTGACATTTTGATTCAGTTACTAACCATGACCTACAAGGCTCTCCATAACTTCTCCCCTCCCTACATCTCTGCCTTAATCTCCAGATGTCTCCCCTCACGCAATCTCCGCTCCTCACAGGACCTTCTGCTCTGCTCTCCTCTTGTCGGCTCCTCACACAACCATCTCCAAGATTTCTCTTGTGCTTCCCTCATTCTCTGGAACTCACTGCCCCAACACATCAGACTCTCCTCCACTTTCACCAACTTCAAAAGCAACCTGAAACCCATCTCTTCAGGATTGCCTATAACCTAAAATAACCCCACTGTCACTATACCCTCCACAAACATGAATGCCCCTCACCTTCTGTCTCTTTCCCCCTCCTTGTAGATTGTAAGCATTCACAGGCAGGGCTCTCTTTCCCTCTGTACCAGTTGTTAGTCACATTTTGTCACCATTGTACTTGTGTATGTAACCCCCTTGAATGTACAGCGCCCTGGAATCAATGGCGCTCTAAAATTAATAATAACCTGACATTTTGATTTAGTATGTGGTACCTAAATAACTCCCAGGAAGCATGCCTGCTGTCTTGGGGTTATGTTGGGCTAAGATTCTTTACTGCTTATATCTACTTGCATGTTCATATTACCTGCACCTCAGAAACTACATCCAAACCCGCCAGATAACAACAAAATTTTATTGTTTCTCTGACTCATTTCAATCTTGGTAACTATAACTCCTAATTGTCCCTCCCTTCTATAATCTATCCTAAATGCAGGAGGAAGGCTCATCTTACTGCTCATCTACTACATGGACGTCCCTATCTACAGTACCTCTTGCCAATTACTGCAATGGTTGTCCATCCATTTTAGAGTTAAATTTATACCGGTCATTCTCACCTACTAAGCTCTTTATAATGCTATACATCCCTTTATCTCCTCCCTCCTGTCTATTACCCTATCGGTTATTGAAGATTGACTTCTGCCATTATTTTACCCTTTTGTATCCAAGACTTTTTTTTTTCCCCTCTTGCACCAGTTTTCTGGGATGTATTTCCCGGAAAATCAGATTAATTCCCAACATTCACAGTTTCAAGCGTGCCCTAACACTTTTTTCAGCCAGACCTTTCACATTCTTCCATCTCTGGATTTACAGTAGAGAACTGGAGTCTTCCAAAGACTGTTCTGCAAGCCATGTGGCCATTAGATCCAGACAGAGATTGTATGGAAAGGTGTTCTCTATTGATGAGCCTTATGGAATTGAAATTCAGGTGATCGTTGTTTTCACGATGGGTTGGGTTCCCAAAGGTAGGATTAAATGGCTTAACGTTCGACATATTCACAGTACATGTCCATATAATATGTAAAAACCTCTTTCCTGGCAAACTGTTTAGTCTAACAGGATTGGGTACTCTAGAAAAACTAGAAGCCAGGGCTCCAAGAATTTTCACATTTGTAGAGAATTGAAACTTTTCTGCCAGTATTATTCATGAACATTTCTTTCCCTCTTACTGTAACTCTATCTTCACCTTTTCTTTTCCCACTCTGTTAAGCATTATTTTCTTACCTTCTTATTCTACAACTAGCTTAGTCATTGCTCTCTAATTTCTGTTCCGTCCTTTGCTGTTGCATTTCCACCTTTTCCAGCAGTAAATGACCTAATTGTATTTCCTTACCTTCACTGTACATTGCCATGTACACCAGTTCTTCATTATACCCTCTACATGCACATAGTAACCCTGGATTCGCTAAAGGCTTACACATTCATTTCCAAGACATTTAAACCACAATATATTATGGTTAAGTATGATAAATCTACCTACAGAAACTCCTCAGGTACTATTAGATTGTTTCATTTAAATAATTACTCCGTAAGAAGAAGCCAGTTTGGTTGGTTTGTACGATGAAAAGTTAATCTGTGCTCCTTCTCCGTCCTTCAATTACTTAGAGAAGCATAACGATTTGTATTCAAAATGCATTTTTTTGTCATAACTATTCAGCCATCTGCATCCCAAACTGAGCTGAGCTCTCCGGATATTTTTAGCTCCACCACAACAAAATAGCAGGAGACAGCGAGACTCAAATAGCCTATTTAGTTTGGTGAACAAAAGGAACCGCCATAAGGCACATTAGGGCTGCAGCTCATTTCCTTCAGGAGGCTCAGGTATCATGTCTAACTTTCCGGGTTCTCATTTATTGGAGATAAGCCACTTCTAAATGTGCTTTCCACCTCCTAGGCACCAAGCAGCACTTGAAAAGCAATTACTAAAATATAATTGCCAGTAAGCCATGGACATCTGAACAGGGAAAATATATGAAGATCAGCAGAAGAAATGATCATACATTATTATATTGCTTGGTCTTGTTTTTCACTTTTATTAATAGAATGTCTTTTATGACAAATTAGAGCATGTTTGTCAATCGTACATGGATTCTACAGTATTTTTATTTATTATGCCTTTTAAATAACTTTTGCAAAACTTTTGCACAAAAACAACGTGCTATCTAATTACTATTCATGTGTTTTTGGTTCTATGCTCCGTGGAGAAGGAGGACCTACTAAAATTGCATAGGTCTAGCATCTGATGGTTCAGTAATTGTGATAGTAAGACACTTGCTTTCATTGGGCTTCTGCTTTATTATAAAAACAAACAAAAACAAAGTGGAGGATTCTGAATTTCATACAGTACACGTGACAAAAACTTAATATGACCTAGTAGATTATATACACGTGTATCTATCCACACACATATATGAATATACAGTCATATGAAAAAGTTTGGGCACCCCTATTAATCTTAATCATTTTTAGTTCTAAATATTTGGGTGTTTGCAACAGCCATTTCAATTTGATATATCTAATAACTGATGGACACAGTAATATTTCCGGATTGAAATGAGGTTTATTGTACTAACACCAAATGTGCAATATGAATTAAACCAAATTTTGACTGGTGCAAAAATTTGGGTACCCTTATTTTATTGATTTGAATACTCCTAACTACTTTTTACTGACTTTCTGAAGCACAACATTGGTTTTGTAACCTCACTGAGCTTTGAACTTCATAGCCAGGTGTATCCAATGATGAGAAAAGGTATTTAAGGTGGCCAATTGCAAGTTGTTCTCCTATTTGAATCTCCTGTGAAGAGTGGCATCATGGGCTCCTCAAAACAACTCTCAAATGATCTGAAAACAAAGATTGTTTAACATAGTTGTTCAGGGGAAGGATACAAAAAGTATTTAACCTGTCAGTTTCAACTGTGAGGAACATAGTAAGGAAATGGAAGACCACAGGGACAGTTCTTGTTAAGCCCAGAAGTGGCAGGCCAAGAAAAATATCAGAAAGGCAGAGAAGAAGAATGGTGAGAACAGTCAAGGACAATCCACAGACCACCTCCAAAGAGCTGCAGCATCATCTTGCTGCAGATGGTGTCACTGTGCATCGGTCAACAATACAGCACACTTTGCACAAGGAGAAGCTGTATGGGAGAGTGATGCGAAAGAGCAGTTTCTGAAAGCACGCCACAAACAGAGTCGACTGAGGTATGCAAAAGCACATTTGGACAAGCCAGCTTCATTTTGGAAGAAGGTCCTGTGGACTGATGAAACAAAGATTGAGTTGTTTGGTCATACAAAAAGGCGTTATGCATGGCGTCCCAAAAACACAGCATTCCAAGAAAAACACTTGCCACCCACTGTCAAATTTGGTGGAGGTTCCATCATGCTTTGTGGCTGTGTGGCCAATGCCGGCACCGGGAATCTTGTTAAAGTTGAGGGTCGCATGGATTCAACTCAGTATCAGCAGATTCTTCAGAATAATGTACAAGAAGCAGTGATGAATTTGAAGTTACGCCGGTGATGGATATTTCAGCAAGACAATGATCCCAAACACAGCTCCAAATCTACTCAGGCATTCATGCAGAGGAACAATTAGGCCCTGTTCACATGGCTTATTCACGCCGGATTTGCGAGCCGGATTGCGCTCGCAATTCCGGCGTGAATAAGGGGCGGGGCGCGGCCCGCCGGCCCCATAGACAATGCATCATCTACGGCGCATCCGCGCCGTCAATAATGTGCATGTCACTTTCTCCCCGCCCGGCGGATTCGCCGAGCTGGTAGGAGCGACGGAATCCACTGTTCTCTATGAGAGCAGTGGGTTACTGTAATTACTGCGACGGATTGCCGCCGTACTACAGTGCAATTCCGGCGCGCAGTACGGCGCCAATCCGCGCCGAAATAAGCCGTGTGAACATGGCCTTACAATGTTCTGGAATGGCCATCCCAGTCCCCAGACCTGAATATCATTGAACATCTGTGGGATACTTTGAAGCGGGCTGTCCATGCTCGGCGACCATCAAACTTAACTGAACTTGAATTGTTTTGTAAAGAGAAATGGTCAAAAATACCTTCATCCAGGAACTGATTAAAAGCTACAGGAAGCGACTAGAGGCTGTTATTTTTGCAAAAGGAGGATCTACTAAATATTCAGGTCACTTTTCTGTTGGGGTGCCCATACTTTTGCACCGGTCAAATTTTGGTTTAATGCATATTGTACATTTTGTGTTAGTACAATAGACCTCATTTCAATCCGGAAATATTACTGTGTCCAACAGTTATTAGATATATCAAATTGAAATGGCTGTTGCAAACACCCAAATATTTAGAACTAAAAATGATTAAATTAATAGGGGTGCCCAAACTTTTTCATATCACTGTATGTTGTGTTTGTTGTGTGTGTGTGTTGTAGTGTGTGTGTTGTGTTGTTTATGTATTATGTAGTATTATTTTATATATAATGTATTTGTGTGTGTTATATATATATGTTTGTATATATGTATGTGTATATATATATATGTGTGTGTATGTAGTAATATATATATTTATATATATATGTGTGTGTGTGTATGTGTATATATATATATATATATATATATATATATATATATATATATATATATATATACACATGGAGTTGTATACTTTAGCTGAGGCTGGTAATATGTAAGAGTAATTGTCTTTTATTAATTATTACAGTCTTATTTTTGGGAGGAAATCAATTATTTTTTTGGTTTTCTTTAGTGATTTCAACTTGTGTACTGATGTGTTTTTTTTTTTATTTCTTTGATATTTTATTTTAAATCCATATTCTTTACAGGATTATGGGAGCAAATTTTTTATTTAAGCTACGACTCTGAGTGATATATTACCTACAAAGAATTGAATGTGATAAACCCTAAGTAAATCAGTTAAATTCAAAATATATTACAAATATTTAAAACACGGATGTTTAAAATGTCATGTTGTAACTGGTATTAACAGAAAAGAGAAAAGAGTACATAGCGAATGTGACAATGATTAATTAGTAAGGAAATTCAGAAATATACAGTGCATATAACATGATGCATTTGTAAGTGCATACATTAAATATCATGTATACAAACATATGTGTATAAATAGACACCACATTAAATAAATACATAGTAAATACATTAACTTGTGGCAAAATGAGGTGCAACTGCATAAGTATCTACAGCTAGTTATCCACACACTTCCGACACACGTTTCACTCCACTGCTTTGTCTGGGTGATATACAGCAGCTGTAGAGATTTGCTGTACAGCAGGTACCTGAATATTCAGAACTTTGGTTAGAATATTACCTGTTGGCTTCTGGGAAGAGTGTTGTGAGCATGCTCTATGACACAAAAAGAGGACGCTGTGCAGAGAGGTGAAATACGTAGTAGCTGAGCTGTCAGAGATATGATTCTGTGTTAGGTTATTGGTTTTGTAACTGAGCCATTACCTGTCCCTTTAATCCTGCTGTAATGATAATCAGATGATTGCTGAAAATGTGATCATTACAGAACAGAAAGTATCAGTCCTGGATAAGGCCTGAAGATCCTTTTGGGATGCCTGGCTATTTGTCTTCTCCCTTTCCGCCCCGTCCTTGGAAACCCCCCTTTTCTTTTTATTTTAAACCCTTTGGGGAAATAGGAGAAAAAGGGTGTTTCCCAAAGGCTGCCCTAAAAATAAGCCAAAACCCTTTTGTCTCCGGGGTCCCAAAAAGCGGTTTCCTGTGTGTCCAGACACATAGAACTACTGAGCTTCCTGTCATCAAACAGCCAACATAGAACTGTAGGAATCCCACTGGAAATTTAATTAAAAAAAAAGTACTCCCTAACAATTTTTTAGAAAAACACTTTTTTCCCCCCCTGGACAACCCTTTTAAAGCCCATTACAGAGATTACTAAAGGGCAATGGTTACACCTTTTTTTTGCCGAGAAATTTGGGGGGAGGATTTTGCCCCGCAATTTACCCCGGTCCCGTTAGGGGGGAGGGGCGGGTGGCCCCGCAGTCGCGGCCCCCCTTTGAACTCATTTTCACGGCGCGTACACGCCGTAAATAATGACGGAATCCATAGTTCTCTATGAGAACTGCGGATTACCGTAATGACTGGGGCGGATTCCAGCCGTACTGAAGCGCAAATACGACACGCAGTACAGCTGGAATTAGTCTCAGAATAAGCCATGTGAACAGCCCCATACAGTTGTATTAAACTTAAGTTGACATTTAACGCAATGCATGCCATTGAAACCTTGAAGCTATGTTAGACGTTAAATGTCAATCTAAAGTTTCCTACATCTATATACACATACAATAAATAGAGCACATTTATACACCAGTTAAACCAGTCTAGGAGCCAATGTAATGTTCTTGGTGACCCGAGAGTAAGACTTTCCATACATATCGATTAAGTACCACATAAAATTGTCTTTAACTTATTATGTATGTCATAGGAAATCACAAAATTTTCTATTATACATTTATTATATTGTGCATCTTTTATATAACTGCAGTTGGAATCTACCTAGAAATAATAAAAATAAATGGTATAGTCCACATTCCGCCCAAGTTTGACTGCCATGGGTTTTTAACTTGTGGGCTAAACGGGCATGTGACCTCCCGGCATTTGTAGCGCAGGGGGCACATGACAACTATGTGGTAGCTGAATAGGAATGACAGTAGAATAATTAATCGAGTTATTACAGCAACTTTTTCACTGTCTGCTGTTACTTGCATAACTGCTGTCTCTCCTAGGGATGTAATTTTGTTAATAAAGTTAATTGAAAAAAGAGAGAAAAAAAAAAGCTGAAAAATAGTACGAGAAACGAATACCAGAGCAGCTTTTCCCCAGACACTGACGGCCGTGATAAGACCCTGATGAAGGCAGTAATACTGGGGAAAATTTTACAAATTTAAAAAAACAAATGTTCCTGGGCCCGGGGTCACAACCTTTTGTCATGGGAGCCATAACTATGGACAGAAATCTGGGCGGTTCCATTTTTTTTTTCTTCTAGGTAGGAGCTTATTGCATTGGTAAAATAGAGGTACAGAATTTATTTTTTTTTAACTGATATTAGAAAAATGTCCCGTTTATATGCATAATAAAAATATTTTAAACACATTATAAAGTGGACAACCCTTTTACCGCTGCAGCCAGTTGGGACTTCCCGGACAGAGCCCCATTTTTGAAATCTGACGTCACTTTATGTGGGAATAGTATTTTGATACTTTTATCTATCCATCTGATTCCAAGATTGTTTTCTTGTGACACATTGTAAAAGTTAGTAAACAATTTTGGTCCACACAATCCTTGTTTGTGAAAAATATCACGAAAATTTGGAATTTACAATTTTCTAAATTTCTGCGTGTAAGACAGTTATTCCACCAAAAAATTTTTAAAATACCATCTACCTATGTCCACTGTAGGTTGGGAACTTTTTTAAATGTTTTTTTATTTTTTATGGGATTTGGGGGGTTGAAATTTTTTAAACATTGATTTTTTTTATTTTTTTAAAGGACCAGTCCATTCTACGTGCCTTTGGACCTTGTATTTTTTCCCCCCCTAAATGACCTCATCAAGAAACACATCTTTGAAGTATTTCAAAACGGGACTTTTGAAGTTTATCCCCATTTGGGGTTTTCCAGAAGTTAAAGCAAAGTATAGGTGAAATTTCAAAATGTCACTTTTTTTCTTTTTGCATATTTTCAAGTTGTAACCCATTATTCACTGGGTCATGGCAGAAGTTACCAGGGAAATGTACTCAAAAATTTTTTCCCAATTCTGCCATTTTTTTAAAACCTATTGTACCCTAGTGTGGTATACTCCACCACAATCTCAGATAGGAGGGCATCTATCTACTTTAGGTCTCATTTTCTTTGGGGGGTTGCAGACCCCTAAGGTAAAAAACTAAAAAACACCCAAAATACTCCATTTTGGACACAAAAACCCCTTTAAGGGCATCCCCGGGGGTACTACAAATCGACCCCACAGGTTTGGAAAAAAATTTTTTTGCTTAGAAAATTTTTTTTTCAAAACCCCTATCAATCTGCAATTTTAGCGGAAAGGTTTAATTTTTACTAGGAATCTTAGAAAAAAAAAGCACCCCAAAATGTGGTACGCAATTTCTTCCAAGTCCGGTAATACCTTTTGGAATGCAGATTTTTGTGGGTGCCATGTCCAAAGCCCCCAAATACCAAACAGCGAAACCTTCCAGAATCCCCCCAAAAAAAAAATTTTTTGGATTCAACCCCTTCTGGATCTCATCTAGGGTTATTGGGTTTTTGGGAGCACAGGTCATCCACAGTTTGTATTTTTAGCAATGGGCCATGTTTTTGGGCATCCTTTTCACAGCATTCGCCATGCGGTCTAAATGGCAGGATAACTTTTCTTGGCGAGTGGGTACAATTGCAATGATTAAAAATTTTATATATTTTTTTTTGTCTTCACTTTTATACACTACGAAATTTGTTAAAAATTTATCATAGTCTGATACATAAGTTTTTTTTTTCTGATATTGGGCTTTTTTTTTCCCGGAAAAGTCCAACATTAAGGGATCAAATTTGTATATTTTTATTTTTTTACGCCTTTACACAATAAAACCCCTTTTTAAAATTCAAAAAGAAACATTTTTTGCATCCTATAGTCTAAGACATAACTTTTTTATTTTTGGGTGTAGGGAGCTATTAATTGCTTTTTTTGCAATGATTGACATTTTTTTTGGGTAAAATTTTTTTAGAAAACCAGGCTTTTTTGATCACTTTTAAGAATTTTTTGAAGGCGGGGTGAAGAAAATTGAAATCCCTGTAGTTTTTTTTTTTTTTAAAATTTTTTTAACAGCGCGACTGGAGATCTGACAGTTTTTTTTACACGGGGATCAAAATCGCTTACAGCGATACCCGATTTCTATAGTTTTGGGGTTTTTTTATATTGAAGTGCTTTAAAAAAAAAAAAAAAAAGTGTTTTTATTGTGTAAAATATTTATGCACTATTTTCGATACCCTAGTTTTTTATTTTTTCATATACGAGCTGTGAAAGGGGCTTTTTCAGGATGAACTGATTTTTTTTTTTAGTACAATTTTTGGGGCATTTATGATTTTTTGATCGTTTTTATTCCATTTTATGTCTTCTGGATGAATAAAAATTTTAAATTCTGTACTTTTTTGGGCATGTCTATACTGCACAGAAAAAAAACCTTTTTTTTTCAGCGTTTTTCGTTTTCTAAAAACGCTGGAAAAACGACTGTATCATCTCCCATAACCAAAATGAAAAAAACCCTCGTCTACCTGACCTTTTTTCTGCTCGTTTTTTTCACTTCGTATTTTGCACATGCTCTAAAAAACGCCAAGGGCCCGGGGGGAAAATTTTTCGGAAACAAAGTAAAGCCCGCGTCTTTTGCGCGTTTTTTTGCGTTTTCGCCTTTTTTGCCGCGATTTTTCAATGAAAACCCTCCCCGAGACCCAAATCCCCCTAAGGGGTTAACAAAGGTTTCTTTAAAAACGCATACTTTTTTTGAGTGTCCCTTTCGACCCTTTTGAACAAATACATGCTTTTATCGCAACGATTTTTGCGCAATTTATATTTTTTTCGCTAAAAATTTAAATAACAGATTTTGGCTCAGAATCGGTTTTTTTTACGGATTTGAGCTAAACTCCTTTTTAAACATATTTTTGGTGCTAATAAAGTTACTTGCACTGATAAGAAAAAACGTTTTTTTACGGATTTTGGCGCCAGAATCCATTTTTTTTCTTTTTTTTGGCACTAAAAAATTTTTTTTTACAGATTTTTCGCTAAAAACGTTACCTCGCTTTGACGCCAAAATAAGTTTTTTTACGGATTGGCGCAAAAATCGTTTTTTTTAAAAGTTTTTGACACTAAAAAAAATTTTTTTTTCAGATTTTGGGGGCTAATAACGTTATTTTCCGCTTCTGACGCCAAAAATACGTTTTTTACGGGTTTTTGGGGCAGGAACCGTTTTTTAAAGTTTTTGCACTAAAATAAATTTTTTTTTCAAATTTTGGCGCAAAACTTTTCTCGCTTCTGACGCCAAAAAACGTTTTTTTACGGATTTTGGCGCAAAAAAAATAACTTTTTTTTTTGGGAGAAAAAACCTTTTTTTCTTTGGCCCAAAAAACAATTTTTTTAAAACTTTTTTTTTTTTTGGCGCACTAACGAATCTCGCTTTTGACGGCAAAAAAACTTTTTTTATGGTTTTGGGGAAAAATCCCTTCTTACAGATTTGGCGCTAATAAAGTGATCTAGTTTTTAAAGAAATAAAAATTTTTTACGGATTTCGGGGCCAAAACCGATTTTAAAGGGTTTTGGGGGGTTATTCAAAATCTTTAAAAATTTGGGCAATAAACGATCTCGCTTCTGACACAAAAAATATTTTTTTTTTTGGAATTTGGCGCATAATGCGTTTTTTGGGAGTTGGCGCTAAAATCCTTTTCTTTACAGATTTTGCTAATACAGTTAATCTTGCTGTATGGAAAGATAATTGGGTTTTTGTGGATTTTGGTGCAAGAATCTGGTGCAAAATTTAATAAAGCAGTAGCACGCAGCAGCAGCAGCACACAAAGGACAATGTACTCACAATGGCTACAGTGATCTAAAGGAAGTGACTTCTTAACATGTTAACTCCACCTGTAGGGTGTAACTTACATCCAATGGCTTAATTTGTGCATACATTAAAAAGCAGAGCAAAGACGCTTCAAAAAAAAACGCTTCAAAAAACGCTCCAAAAAACGAAAAACGCACCAAAAAACGGACGTTTTTTCAGCTGCTTTTGACAGGCAGTGGACAGAAAACTCAGTTTCATGAACGTTTTTAGTAATTCGTTTTCAGGTCGTTTTTTGTCCACTGCAGTGTAGACATAGCCTTATGGTGGTCACCGTGCGTGTTAAATAACATGACAGCTTTATAGGGTAGGTTATTACGTACGGGTTTGGTACCAAATACTTTATTTTTCTAGCTTTTTTGGCATGATTGGCTTCTGGATAGGTGTAATTTTTTTTTTTTTTTTTTTCCCCATAGGGGACTTGTGTCGGTGATCTTTAGATCACTGTTACAATGGAGAGCAGTACTGCTGTATACTACCCTCCATGGCAACTGTCAGTCATCATGCATCTCGTTCTGCATAAAGCATATTACAGCTGGTCCCATTTCATGATCACGTGGGCTCCATTTAAGAATCCACATGATTTCCAGCACATCAATTTAAATGGTCCCTACAAAAAGTATGGGGAAAAATTATTTCATGTAAAGCCTCCTCAAAAGACAAGGGGACATTCCCTTCAGCTAGAGAAAAAGGATTCAATCTCTAGAGGAGAAAAGCGTTCTTCACTGTAAGAACTGTGAATCTGTGGAATAGCTGCCTGAGGAGCTGGTCACAGCAGGAACAGTTTGGAGCTTCAAGAAAGGCTTAGATATCTACCTGAAACGAAAGAATATTAATGCGTACGTAGCCATGTAAAATTGTGGATCCTGGCTGGTGGCAGCTCTGGGGTCAGAGATGGGGTCTCCACTGGAGCAGATTGGTTCTTCCCTTGTGGGTTTCAGGGCATTCACCAGTGGGGAGGCTGAGCTTGAAATCCTTGTCTCCCTCCCTTCACCCACATTTTCCCCACCCCTGGTTGAACTTGATGGACACGTGTCTCTTTTCAACCGTACTATAACAATTTACGTTTTGTATCTCGCCCACATTCCTGATAGTGTAATCCACTGAAGATTTTACCTGTGCAGAACTGCTGGTAAGGTCTGCAGCACTTCTACCTTGTGTAAATTTACCCTCACACACAGGGAAATTCTAGTCCTCTGCTAACTTGTTCTCATCTATGGCCTGCATGTTGATGTAGGGCTTGAGTAGAGCGAATGTACTTTAGTGGATTTATTACATTGAGTTAGACGGTATCACATAAAACTTGATTGCTTTTGATTTCACATTCTTGATCATGGATAAGCAGAGGTCATGGTAAAATATAAGCTGCAAGTCAGACTTTTATATGGCTCTGGCTAATATGTAACATATTATGTTGATATCAAATTCTATGTGACATGTTTGTTTTCCTTTTTCCCTGGGGGAGAATGTTAGATAAAGGTTTTTGTGTTCCTCCCACTTTTTTCCTGCCCCCTCATAAAAGTCTTGTTTATGTATACCATTGCAAGGAACACATAATTAAGTTTATAATAGGTTGATAGTCAACCTCAGCAAGGCTTTATTTTTGTATGCATGCGAAATGAAATCTATCGATGATTAACCAGAAAGTTCATAAGTAATAGGACATTACTTTATTGAACCATATGAATGGGTTCTGCTTATATCATTAGGCTTTTATTACATAATGAAGACTTGTAGGTAGTGATTCCCACCAATCCCAAAGAATATACAATTTGGTCCTCTAGTAATCCTACAGTTTCACAATTTCTCGTCTGACCACCGCCATAATGGATTTGAAGCAAAATTATCAATATATGATATACGTGGAGACTTTCACGGTTTATTCTAGGGCTTTAGCAAAATATTGCATTAACATTCAGAAATTAAAGGAGTTTTACCACAAAGTAAAATTGATGTGGGAAAGCTGCAAATTATATTATAAAACTTTTCACCATGATTAAAAATTCTGTACCATTTTTGTTTTAGCTGCTGCCTTAATGACCCATAGTGTTCAGCTAGTCTCCAGGAGATATAACTAGTTACGAGCTTCTGAGTCCTGGCTGCACATGCTCAGACATCACCTCTCCTCTTAGGCAGCTACTGTCTGTCTCTTCCCTGCCTAATAATCACACACACAAACCGCTGAGCGAGTATTAAACCCTAGGTGTTGTCATTCTACTCCTATCCTCTATGCTTCTTTGTAATTAGTCAAACTGTGCAAATAAATAAAAAGAACAAAGAAACCTCGATCGGGTATGTGCATTGAGGAAAAAAATCCACTTGTTTTGTTCCTGCAGGGATTTGAACCTAGGACCCCTATGCTGAAAGGCAGGAGTGCAAACCACTCAGCTGCATTGTAGCCCTTTACATAAACAGACCTTTGTTTGACTAGAGTGAGCACACTGTGGGGAAAGGCATGATGATGTCAGAGTGCTGAGCCACATGATATGCAGTTCAAACAAATCATACTTGCCCCCCCTTTTGAACACACTGAAAGTTGAAGCAGGACAAACCAGGCATGAAATGCCTTAATAGTAAAATCCCATCAAGGATTTCTTTTACATAGCCCCTCTATTTTCACAGGCTAGAAAGTACAGTAGTCCCTTAACATACATTAATTGGCTTCAGGACGACCATTGTATGTTGAAACTATAAATCTATGGACAACTGGTAATTTCAAAGCCATAAAATGTCATCCAACATAATACATGATGAAGATGAAAGAAAATGAAGCAGAAAATGAATACAGATAAATCAAGTCCTTACATATAAAGGATAGAAAGCGTTTCTTTGGATCATGTACTATGAACACTGTACCAGGAAAAAAGAAAATAAGGCTCTCAGCTGGTGGTCAACGGAATTGCTCATCCCGGCACATGTAAAGAGCAGTACAGATTATGTAGTTCACACTGTACTGTAGAGAGGCGCTACTAGACCTCCAGTCACTTCATGCACTTCACTAATGGTTTACAAGCAAAATATTCATGATAATTGGTTGGATCTTCCAGTTAATCACGTGCCGTAGATCAGAAGTGTCTGTTACATTGTATGATGAGTCTGATTAAAATATACAGGGCCCTATTTATAAAAACGGATTAAGCGTAAGACTGTCTTTATTGCCCATAGCAACCAAACATCTCGGCTTTCATTTTCCAGAGCAGTAAAAGAAATGAAAGCTGAGCTCTGACTGGCTGCTATGGGCAAATGGGACAATCTTGTGCCTAGACCGTTTTCATAAATGAAGCCCACAGTCTCCCAGGAAAGACTGAAAGTCGGTTGAAAATATTGTATTCTGAAGTCACTGTGGGAACACTGTAATTGGACAATTGTCTGCTAAACAGTTTCATTGTCTGGTATGACTTGGTACCTCCTTTCATGACAGATCAAGCCGTTAAAAAGTCTGGAGTTGATTCCAAGTGTTTAATTTGTAGTTGGTGCCTACTTATGGGAACTCATAATACTTGGTCCAAAGAGTTGTCAATACAAGTGATGGAAGCCATTATTACTCTGTTAAAAATCTAACAGAGAAAGGAAAAAAAAAGCTTTAGGAGAGGTCAAATCAACAGATTGGTATATTCTAAATAAGAAAGACTGCTTGTGAGCTCAGCAACACCAAAAGGTGTGAAATGGTTCCAAAAACGACTAGATTACAAAATTCTTTTATTGGTAATATCCTTTCACAACATTTAGCTTAGTTGACAACCCCGTCAATGAGGTAGGTCTATCATTGCCAAAGTATGGAATTAAGAGTCACTCTTTTAAATGTATATATCAAGGGTTTATCTCAAGATGCAAAAAAGAACAGAGGGGCAAGAGAGAAGTGTGATAGAAAATATCTAGAAATTTTGGAAAAGGAATCTATGAACAGAAGAATCAGAGACTGACCTGAACCAGGATGATTGGAGAAGATTAGTATTAAGAATGAAAGAGCTCATGATCCATAGAATACCCCATCAGAACACAGCCTCCACCATGTGTGACCGATTGACATGCATGGCTGCCAGTAGACCCGCATCACTGATGTTTATTGACGATATGACTGCAGACCTTTATAGCTCTTTGCAATTCATAATTCATCCTGCTACTGCACGGTACAGATAGATAATAACCCAAATCAGATCACAAAAAAGAGCTCCTTAAAAGGGTTGTATCATTTCATTAAATGGTCTTCAGAATAAGGGGATAGTGAAAACAAGCAACTTTGCAATTAGATGTCATTAGCAAAGCTGTCTTGTTCTCACAGTTTTCTTTATCTTCTGTTTACACTGATATCCAGTGCTGGTCGGATCCCTCCTCCTTGCATTTCTCTAGCTGAGAGCTCATTTACATTCTGTTCAGCCCCCCGGTCGCCATATTCACGGAGCTTGCATTCCTGCCTTTCACTCAAAGTAAGGGACTGGCCACATTTTCACTCTGCACAGCCAGAAGAAACAATTACACTGCAGGGCTACAATCAGTAAACAACACCATTGTGTGTCGATCTCTGCCTCTCTGACTCAGAGTTAGGGGCCATAGCAATTTCTCTCTGCACACCTAGCAGAAACAAACTGCAGCAGATTCTACAATCAGAAAACAGCACAGTTGTGTCTCGGTGCCTAACTCTCCTGCATAGAAGGGAGATCTGTGCCATTCATAGAAAGCTGGATTCAACTGTAACAAATCTCCAGCGTGAGAGGAGAAGAGATCAGTGCTCAGTCTAGATAGACTGCAGCCTGTGGTATGTATACAGCTCTTACAAAATAAGACGGATAGGGAGAAGGGCACAGGGACCCTGAGAGAGAGGGGGTGGGGGGTCTCAGGAGCCAGCATGAACAGTGAAGGGGGGATGATGTCATCCAGCTGGGAGGGGAAGAAACGCCCCTGCATTTCTAGAGTTGAGAAGCTGAGAGCAGTATGAATCAGCCTAACTAAAGAAGCATTACATCCCCTTTAAAGGCGAGTACATGAATTATTTCTTGATGGCAAAGGCAGTCTTCTGACCCTTATTTTGCATGTTTTTCAATTGCTAAAGGCAAAACCGAATACAGAAAGACCAACGAACAAACAACAACTGATGATGGCTGCAACATTTAGTGATGTCCATGCGTTCCAGACCTCAGGCCGACGTTGACTGCAAAGTATTTGCTTCCATGTATTAAAAATAATGCTTATTTTTAATAGTTACTTTCTTCAATGCTTTTGAGCCTGTGAAAAATAGGGTACCATTAAGGAACTATCCGTTTTTTTTTTTGTTTTTTTTTAATAAACTTGAATTCTCATTGTCCAAACACTTCTGGACCCAACTGTATACATTGGTTCTTAGGGCATGTCCCCACGGCACAGGTTTTCGGCCGGCTTTTCAGGCAGACCGCCTGAAAAACCAGATGGAAAATGAGCACAACGGGCTCCTATGGAAAACCCGTGCAGCAGTCCCCACTGCATGGGTTTTCCGGCCGGCGGTTTTTCCGCCCTCGGGTCTCCCGCAGAACATTCTACAAGCACATTCTTCCGTCTGGGGACGCAGCCTTACACTAATTTTTAATGGTGTGTTCAATTTGTGCTCTGAAATCATTACTGAAGCTCCATGTCCTTTTATACAAATTACGAACCTGATCTGTGTACACGGTGTCAAAGCTAAACAAACAGCTTCTCTTAAAGGGGTTTTGTCACAATGTAATGTTGACGTGGGATCCTCCAAAATGGGTATTTAATCAGTTTCCTAAATATATGTGATTACAAAAAGTGAAGCCTGTGAGATCTGCAGCCTTCCTTACATGCCCTTAGTTACTTAAAAGTTTACATTAGACACGACTAGCAGCTGACAGGAGCTGATCTGGCCACACTTGCGTTGTCTGCACTTCTTATCTGAAGACAGGGAACATGAAGGAGCTGACAAGAGACTGTGGAGAAAAGCAGTGAATCAGCCCTGTGTCTTTTGTATATAGAATCCACTGGTTGTAATGTAATTATTTCAGTGAACATTGCACATGCTCCCTGCTTCTTGGCTGTGTTCTCAGCCCCCCTTTCTCTCCCCCTGTGAGGCTTCGTGCTTTGTTTATAGTCTCTTCTGTGCCGATTAAGAGGTAAGGAGGTCACTTCTTGGCAAAACCCCTTTAAACTACTTGACTTTTGGACACTTTGTTTTCATCCTGGTGATAAACTTTTAAAAGGGTGTTCTCCCATGTAACATTTTCGTATCAGAAAAATATTCAATCTTTTGTCTAGGAACTGGCCCCCATAACTCACAGCTCAGAGTGGAAGGATGGTTATGCTTGTGCATGGCTTTCATTTGTTCTATGGGATTTCCCCTGCAGACTAAAATGCACCAATCGGCTGTACTCTCCCATAGAACAATATGGAGAGGGACTGCGCAAGCGCGGCAAGCTCTCCAGTCAGTGCTATGAGTTGTGGCCATCTTTTTCTCTCATGGCACTACCCCTTTAAGGACAGAATTTCATTGTTAATAATTATATGTCATAAAATGACTCCATTAAATAAATATTTGTTCCATTAATTTACTTTTACAGAAACCTATTATTCTGTCTAGTTAAACCCTTGACTGTCAAGCTTTAGTGTCCACATCATAATAAAAGGAGCCTCTCCTTTGATTTTGTCCCCAGGATTTTTTCCTGGGAGGATGGCGGGCCCAAATTTTACCCTTAAAGCTTGTGTCACCTATACACATGAATGTGACTACATTATAATAAAAAATAGCCTTTTAAAAGTTCGGATCACGAAAAGTTTTTTTTTTTTAAATGGCAAATTGTGCTTGTCCTGCCATGCTGGAAACTAAAAGCTACTACCACAGTCAGTCTTGTATATGGTGTTAAAGGGTTTCTCCAGCAAACCACGAAAATAGTAATTTTCAGATTGGGTGCTTGGTCTTCTTTTTGTCCTGTATAATTGTACCTCCCTCCTCTTAGTGAAAGGGGAGGGCATTTTCCTGTTTGAAAGTAGTTTTCCTTCCCCCTACAAATTTACTAGTGCCATGCTCCTGAGCATTTTGTCTTTTTCCTTCAATTTTCAACCTCCATGCACGACCCCTGTTTACTCTTTCATATTGAAAATTTTTAGGGTGCAGCACCAAAGGAGTGTGGCTTAATAGGCTGTGCTAAAAAAAGAAAAGCCAGACCCCATTGATCACCTGAGCTTGACACTGATCTGTTTCCTGCTTGCTTACGCACAAAGTACTACTCAACTCTGTAGAATCAAAAGACCTACAGAAAATGTAAAGTCCAAAACTTTGGGAGAGGTATTATTTAGAACATAATTTGTGTTCTACAGGGCACCCCCTTTAAATGCATACTTTTCCCTGCTCACCCTCTCCTTTCCTTCTTACGAATACCCACGTAACAACCCATGTCCACTCATGCTGCTCCGATGCCAACTACATCTCTTACTTTTTCCTGGAATGAAAAAAAATAATAAAATGTGGTTAGATCTCATTTTTAAATAAAACGTATATTAAACCTTAAGGTCCTTTTTTTAACTTTTAGTTTGTGCCGCTCTACTTGGTAATCTTTCAAGCGCATTGTAATTTTCACCTGTACTTTGTAGCAATGCAGCATTTAAGAAAACAGATCAATGAAGCCGTTGCTTACGGTTGGTAGTGATAATTGCAATGAGCTATGTCTAGCTGCAAACCTAAAGTAATGATGCGTGATAAATATTTTCATGCTTCATTCTTGCGTCTCAGTATTTTATTGCTGGCTTTTATGTTTTTACAACAAGTTTTCACCTTTTGTATATTGTGAAGTGAAAATATTCTTTCAGTTAGATTGTAATTGAATGGTCTTTGTTACCTACACTGCAACCTTCTGAAAACGGAGCATATTGGTGACTTGAGGTGAGGTATCTGCTATATGCTCTCTGACCTGCTACTGCAGTATTATAATTGTTTGGGCCATTCTCAATGACCTGAATTCCTTCTAGTTTTAATGTAAATGAACACTTTGCATAATCTAGTATTGCTTATCATGCAATAAAACTGAATGTAACCATAAAGCTATGTTCAAACAGGATAAAATTAAAAATCCTTGCGGATTCCCACGGTTTTCAATGGGAAATTGGAATTTAGGTTTAAGCAGCACAAATTTCTAAATCTGTGTGTGAAAATGTCTCTAATCACATTTTGATGCCATTTCTGTGCAGAAACTGCATCCTGTAGCCAGGACGTGGTTTAGCCTTATTCATTGGGTCTTAATCTACCATAAAAGCACAACGCAATCGGCAGCATCGAAAACCTGATTGATTTCTGCTGTATCTGCCTTCTTTAAATGATACATCTTTCTGTGTAATTAATAGATATGGTCATTTGGGGGCATATAGACTCCCATTCTGCTTGCTTTATCCAAAAGGCAAGAGATAAGAGTCCGAAATCTGTCATTAGATGGTCAGTTGCTTCTGGACCCACCACAGAATAATCGTGCATGTTTTTGATCATCATGCATAGCAAGACCTGCACAATTTGGCAGGATGTGGAGGCTAAAACTGCCCAGGCCAACCCCAGACCACCTAGGATTGCCCCACAACCTCTCGGGAACGCCCCCCAAAATGGGTATAGCAAGATTCGCACAAGAACCATGCCTTTTGCGGGCTGTTTATGGCCACTAGAAATTCAGGCTGTATGTTGTACAAGCTTGACCTATTTGTATACATTGACACATACTGATGATCGGTATTAACTTCTTGACTAATATATCAGTATGGGATGCAGGAGGCCCTTATGATTATCAAAAAATTGGTAATTACTTACTACCATTCTAGTATACTTGTGTGGCCAAATGAGGACAACCTAAGGACCAGTTTTGGGCATATGAATGTCTCCATTAGTCTGCATTGGGAGCCACTGTGTAGAAGCAGTTCTTACTCTGACAGTAGTAGAAGTTTAACGCATTACACTTGTTCTTCAACATACAATGGTTTTCCTGCAAGTAATAAATATTGTATGTTGAATCCATAATTCTATAGAAAACTGATAATTGGTTCTGACACTACAAAATGTCACTGAACCTAATGCAAAATGAAGATAAAAGAATAAGAACAGGAGCTTCTTTGGGTCATGTACGTTATATACAATGTGTAAGAAAAAAAGGAAATGGGACACGCTCACCTGGTGTCCAAAGAAGCCGGTAATCCTGGCACCTGTAAAGAGCAGTACAGAATATGTAGTACTGCACTGTACTGTAGAGAGGCGCTAGTAGACCGCAAATCACGGCATGCACTGTACTAATACAAATCTTTTACAATTAAGATGTTCATGGTAATTAGTTGGATCTTCCAGTCAATCACATATACCGCAGATCAGTAGTGTCTACGAATTGTATACTGTATGTGGTTTTAAGATACAATGTCCCAGGAAAGATCATTGTGTGTTGAAAATATTGTATCCTGAGGCGACTGTAACTTGTAGAACCACTGTATTTGGTCGGCCATTCACTTGGACAGTTGTCGCAGTAGAACTTTATGGCTAGATACAAGCTCCCCCAGCAAGCTCTGCTGATAACTTGGGGCTATTAAAGCCAGATTCCAATTTTAAAAGGGTTTTCGTCAGACAAGCCATTTAAAAAAAGAGAAGTATTTTTCTGTGTGAAATTGCAATGTACAGTAACTTCTGATATTATGAAAAATAAAATTAATATGATTAGGCAGGCTATCATTATCCGACAGGCAGAGCATTTCAGCAAAAGCATCATAGCAATTACTGACACAGGCTGTCTGTAATGTAAAAAGAACATTTTCTATCATTGTCCTCAGTTAACACAGGGGATGAAAGGTTAGTAGTGTCAACCTAGGTCAGGGCTAGGAGAAGCTATTGTTGAGACGTGACACATCCTTGGCGATAACATCATCTGCTGCTAGACTGGTGTAGCAGGCAAGTCCAATCCTGAGCAGGTAAGGCCTATTCCTTCAAACTGCCTTTGAATTCTTCACTAACATTTCCTGAGAGAGTAAAGGAAACCGATTGTGCTTGTGAAGATCCTCAAACACTCAAGCCACGACTTTTTAATCATTTATAAAATCTTTTAATGAATAGCGCCTAATCCTTCAGTCGTACAATGTTAACGTAAGAGGAGCAACCTTAAAATAGTTTACATTTCAGCAATTAAATGTGTATCACTTTCACCCAGTAAGACCTCCAGTTTCCTGCAAGAGTTGTGTATTCTTATTCCGTCTTCTTTCTCATAGTCTCGTATTGGCAAGAGGTTTGTTAGGCAAACATCATAGTCCTTACCTAGATTAAAGCAATGGAGAGATTTTTGTTTGAAACGGTGAACTGTAATCTTTAGATATTGAACCCCAGTGGTTTCTGTGCGAATACTTCTTGCAAACCAATTGATTTCCTCTAGATTGCCACTTGAACTGCCTGCAGACTTTAAATGTCTTACAACGCCCGGCTGGTTGCAAATGACTGCAAAGACGTTGCTAAGGTTTCTTGCAGGATATGCAGCTGCAGTAAAATTGTGCAGCGACAGGAGGGGAGAGTCGGCTGTCGGTGGCAGCCAAACTCTCCAGAGAAAAGGCCGAGGTGATTCCTGTCCCTTCCTTCTTAGTGAATGTTTGCACAGATTATAATGCAGCCATGTTGCTTTCTGCTTCAGTCTTTGGCGATCACTTGATGATGCAAGGCTATATTACCCCTGTAACTAGTATTGATATTTGTGAACCCCAGATACTTTTTATTCTGTATTGCTGATTTTCCCTGTATTATTAAAGCCCCCCCCCCCAAAAAAAAAGTCTTTTATGACCTTACGGTTGCACAGTTTGTAAAATAAATGAAACCTAGGATAGCCCAAACAGCAACTTTAAAGGGGTTTTCTCACCCCAATGATTAGCTTTTAAGATGTAGGGAAAGGTAAATGAAGACTATTACCAAATACATTGATTTTGCTTTGCTCAAGAGATAATTTTATGTACTGCTAGTGTACGCAAGTTTCTCTTGGTTACCAGCCACCTCTCCCTGCTCTTGTCCGATTGCTGAAAGCAGCACTGTGGACTATGATGGGTCACTCCCTGCTGAGTGTTCTCAGTAGCACAGGATTGTGTTCATTTAAGTTAATGACAAGCTATAACCTTTTTAGAGCTCTGTAGTTTTTTGCACTACAGATAAAAAAAAAACCTCAAGCAGTCATGACACTGTAACAGGAATAACAGAACTGATATGCCGATCGCGGCTATAGAACCACCCACAGCCTGACCAGGAAGCATGAGTCTGAAGTTGGCTGTGGCTCTGTGAAACAGCATGGTGAGACAACCCTCTTAAAGGGGTTGTCTCACTACAAAGATTAGCTTTCAACATGTAGGGAACACTAAATGAAGACGTTTTATAAATATATTGCATTGTTAATTTTTTTTTTTTTTTTGTTGAGGAGCTACAAATGATTTTTCAACTTCTGAAGACTTTCAGGTTTCTCTGGTTACCGACCCGTTTGCTTGTTCACCCCTGCTGTTTGTCCTATCTGATACAGAACAGAAGTGCTTGCAGCCTGAGAGCTTGTGTGTTATCTGATCTTTCAGACAAAAGACACTAATTACTACTGTTTACTTTTGCTCTCAAGCTTCTCTGGATCTGGTAGCAGGAGATTGTCTATCTAATCTAGACTAATTAGCAGAAGTCTGAATACACAGAGCTCATATACTAATTATAGACAGCTTGACCAGGAAGTGACAGGATACATGAATGAAAGAATGCTGCTTTGCTCTATGAAGCAGTAAGATGATACAACCCCTTTAACTTCGCCTCCGACAACTTAATAAAAAGAACTATAGTGAAAAGGAGAACAAAAGTAAAATCTGTTAGCCACCTTTTACTATTAAAACAAAATGACATCCCTCTGTGTCCCAGAAATGACAGTAAAATTATTTAAATATCCATACCTATTTTGTATGACAGTCCCTACTTTTGACCCAAATACCTATATCCCTCTTTTTAATGGGGGAAACACGCACAATGTCCCTGCACAGTAGGACATTGACCAATCAGTGCTGGCAAATCTGGTGTGTACATGGAAACACTCCTTTAAAAACTAAAATGGTAACACCCACCTGACTGATTCAGTAATACATTTGTAAGAGGAATGATAGAGGAGCTGCACACAGTTACAGAATGATTGTTTCACAGAGTTTTTACTAAAACAGACATATCAGGTGTCTTGGGTCAAATTGAAAAATTCTATAAACTGATTCCATAAAGTGGCATCAATCACCTGTAGTATGCAACATAAAGGAAATCGTATCTAGCTGCATTATCCTGTTATATGATTGATGCGCCATGGTGCAGTAAGATGTCTTGGAAATGATTTCCTTTCAATCCAACCTTTTGTTCTGCTGAACACTAGCACATTAATAACACCCATAGTAATAATGGTTAGCGATCAGCTGTCTCCTCTGGTTGTACTGTATACACTTATTACATATTAGGGAATTGTCATATTTCTAGCACCAAGTCTGCATGGAATTCATGCAGATTTTGACCGTGGATTTGACTGATTTTCAGAAGCAAATTTTTAGCCTCCTATATTTTATTATATGAGATGAGGATTCAGCGTAACCAGTCAATTCTTGATCAGTGCTGAAAATAAATGCACGCCGAATAAAATGAGTGTTCTGTGCACAGCAAGATGCATTTTATATTGCAATATTTCTCATTGTTTCCAGTCAGACTGGGCGCTGATTCTGAGGCGGATAATGCGCCGGAATAGGCATCCAAATCCGTTGTGTCGACACACACTTACTGAGGTCTGAGTAGACTAGGGGTGGAGAGTTTTTTTTTCTGTTTGGATGTTTAGGACATCATTTGCACCCAGGCCATACAGAATTATCAGCTTTAAAATTAGCCTGCAATATTTGGTCAAAAGTTTAACTGACTCACCCCTGTGAAACTGCTTCTCTCTGATCAGCACAAGCGCAGTTGCACGTTGTTGAACAGATGAGTACATCCTAGTTTACATACAATGACTGTCTGTTCAATGAGTGTCCGTTCCCCCTGTGCTGTGATGTCTACACCCCCTTTAATGTACAGCAACATATCTGGGTTGGAATGATATGCACTAGAGTTGGCCATGAGGACCAGAATGCTCCCACTCCGTTGCCCCTGTGATGTCTATGCCCTTTCTTCCCCAATATGCAGTAGCATGTTAAAGTAGAAATAGCATGAATTAGAGCTGTTACTGATGCGCTTAATGTCCTCATGTCTGCAAATAAATTGCAGGAACCTTGGAGCCCAGGCGCATGCGCAGTAGAACATTGGTAAGGGACGTATTGAGCAAAACCTACTATTGCGTATGCGCTGCTTTTGGCATTTGTTTGCGAGCACAGGACCAAATGATTTCAGGGACCTTATATGACCTGGAGGGTTGGATGTTCCCCATCCCTGGTGTAGGTGAAAACTTAGGGCCACATGTATGAAAACTGTCTGGGTCGTTTTTGTTCCCCCATAGCAGCCAATCGACGCCCCTTTTAAATTTTTCCAGAGCACATATGAAATGAAAGGGCACTCTAAATTGGTTGCTAGGGCATCAAAGTGATTTAAGACATACAGTCCCTTTTTAACTCTGGGGTCTAATAAACACTGATGGTAAAAATTTACATTGCCCCGAAGATCATAGAATTCAGAAAAAAATTTTGGTACTGTTGTAGGCCCATAAACAGGCCTACAACAGATGACCACATCTGTAAAAGGCACAGGCAGGGTGCTTCCAGAGCAGACCCTGCCGGTGAGGTTTTAGAATTACTGTTGCCTCCACTTTACGTTTTGGATCTATTTTTTACGTTTTAAGAGCGTTTCACAGGATCCCTTCTTTGAAGAGTCCATGTTGTTGGCTTTGAGCTCAGGTGTGGGGCCATTTGAACCTGTATACTAAGTTATTGCAGCATGAATATTTTTCTATGATGATGATATTATCAGAATGTCTTCATTTACAAGCTGTAGTGATTTCAATAATAAGCTAGCAGGGCCGAGGGGAAATAATCTCGCTCACTGCTTTGCTGCGGGTGCTGTCAGCAAAATCCAGGCACTATTTTCGGCACTATGTATTCAGTGACCGGCCCTCTCGCAACAGACGGGTCATGTCTTACTGGGGGACACTGTGACATTGACTGGGAGAACTTGATTCACGGTGTATGGGATGCTGTAATTTTTCCTACAGGAAAGCAGTGGTGACCGTTTATAATATAAGTGAAATTTGATTCCAATCATATTGAGGTAATTGCTTAGATTACAGTTCCCTATTATAGTAGCTTAAGTACTCTCAACTAATGCTTTTATAGTGGTAATTAATACAAAAAGACTTGTCCAATTATTGGTCCAATGGTAGCAAAATAATTGCGATTAAAAAAAGCCCAAAAAGAATGTATGGGACAAAAAACTAATATAATAATAACATATATAACACACACACAACACACACAACCACACATATAAAAAATAAAAAATATAATAAAATATATAGATATAAAATAATGATATATATATATATATATATGATATTATTAATAATTTTTAATATATTTTTGATAATATATAAAAATAAATATAAATAATTAAATGAAAAAAAAAGAATAATAAAAATGAAAAATAAAATAAAAATATAAAAAAGGGATATATATGTGTGTGAATTATACACACCAAAATTGTAAATTTAAAAGTATAACGGGTGTAAATGTTTTGTGTTTGGTATATAAATATATAAAATTTTAAATATTATATATATATATATAAATAAATATATAATATAATATTACACCCCCCGGCCCCTTTAATTAGGTAACCATGCTGTAACGGTTTGACCCCCTTTTGCCTTCAGAACTGCCTCAATTCTTCGTGCAAGTTTTCCACAGGGTTGCAACATGCCAATTGGTACCAAGGGGCCCAAAGAGTGCCAAAAAATATTCCCCCCCCCCATGACACCACCACCACCAGCCGAACCGTTGAACAAGCAGGATGGATCCATCTTCTGTTGTTGCCCAAATTCGCCCCTACCATCCGAATGTCGCAGCAAAAATCAACCATCAGCCCCAGGCAACGTTTTTCCAAATTTTCTATGCCCAATTTCGATGAGTTTGGGGGAAAATTTTGGGCCTCAGTTTCCTGTTCTTAGCTGAAAGGAGGGGCCCCGTGGGGGCCCTTCTGCTGCTGTAGCCCATCTGCCTCAAAGTCCCGTACTGTCGTTAGAGATCCCTTTTTCCTGCCTACCTTGTTGTAACGGTGGCTATTTGGTCACTGTTGCCTTTCTATCAGCTCGAACCATCTGCCCTTTCTCCTTTGACCCTTGGCACAACAAGGCATTTTTCCCCCACAGACTGCCGCTCACATTTTTTTTTTTTTTCGGACCTTCCTGAAAACCCAAAATTTGGTTGGCGGAAAAACCCAGGAGATCACAGTTTCTGAAATACTCAGACAGCCCTTCGGCACCAACAACCATGCCACGTTCAAAGGCACTCAAATCACCTTTCTTCCCATAAGGGTTGCTGGGTTTTTTAAAACTGCAGGAGATGTCTTGACCATGCCCACATGCCAAAAATGCCTGTTTTGCATACATGGATTGGCTGTTAGAAATTAAGTGTTAACGGAAAATTGGGACGGGTGTACCTAATAAAGTGGCCGGTGGGTGTGTGGGGTGTGTTAAAAGGGATGGTTTGTTCGATGTACATAAGGGTGAATGTGTTAGTTCGTATATTATGTGTGCGTATATGTTTTTGGTGGGGTATAGAAAATAGATGGTGGGGTTATAGTTGATTGTTTTTAATATTATAGATGGTGGTTTTGTAATTAAATGGGTTGGTTTTAAAATTATGTTTGTTTATAAAAATTTGTGTGTGGTGTGTGGGGTATTTTAAATATATATATATATATAATAATATATAAATATATAAATATATATAATAAAAATAAAAATAAATATGTGTGTGGTGTTTATTATAATAATTAATATATTTGTGTGTGTTTAAAATATAATATATTATATATAATAGTAAAGTGTGGTGTGTATAAATATATTTTAAATGGGTGTTAATATATTATATATTATGGTGTGTGTGTTATATATAATATGTAGGGTTGTGTAATATATATGTATTGTGTGTGTGTTGGAAATAAAAAAATTAGAGGGGGGTTAAATATATAATAAAAAAAAAATTTTAAATTTGTTTTTTAAATAAATAATTTAAATAAGTTTTGTTTTTTATAAATAAAAAATGTATTATTTTTTTTAAAAAAAATAAAGAATGTTTTTTTTGTGTTGAAAAAAAAAAAATTTATTTGTTTTTGAAAAATAAAAAATATAATTTAATAAAAAAAAATTGTGGTAAATAAAAAAAAAAAATTTTTGTTTTTAAAAAATATATATAAAAAAATTTGAAAAAAATAAATATAAAATTTTTTTTGGGGTTTTAAAAAAAAATATAAAAAAAAGGGTTTTTTTTAAATAAAAAAAAAAAAGGGTTTAAAATATATAAAAAAAAAAAAAAAAATATATATAAAATTTGGGTTTTAAAAATATAATTTTTATTAAAAAAATTTTTTTTAATAAAAATATTATTATAAAAAAGGGGGAAAATTAAATATATAATATATATAAAAAAAATATTAAAAAAAATAAAAAAAAAAGGAAAAGAAATTAAAAGGGCACCGAAAACAAATCAAAACCTCTTTGGGGCCCTTTTTTCAATACCATCAAAATTAAAAAAGAATTTACCCCATAAAAATTCTAAACATTTTTTAGAATCTAAGACACTCAATGCATAAAAAAATTTCACTAAATTTTTTTACGGGCAAAAACTCAAAACGTAAACAAGATTTGAAAATTTTTTTTTGAAGCGGTAAATGCCATCAGCTTGCACATGTTTTTATTAAAAAAGGCGTAGGAAAAGGGAGAAAAAAATTCGAAAAGCACGTGGAAGGTGGATAGCATTGCTATGTATTCTGTACAGTAGCTGACAGTGACAGAGCATTTGCGAGTGGGAAGCCGTGTGGAGTACAGTAGAGCGTCTAGACAGCAGGGCTGAATGCTGCAGTACTGTGGATCCAAACTCCTAATGAGAAAAGATGCAAAGGCATCAGCAGCGCAGGCTAGGCTCGGAGAAGGTGACAATTTAGGTGACATTTAGAAGTAGGCCAGACTCTGCGTGAAGGGCGTGCTAGACTTTTTTTTTATTAGCACAATTTTGCTTTGTTTTATCTTTATTGCTATTGTGGTGTGAGCATTTTTATACTCTAAAACATTGACCTGGGTGGCACTTGTGCCCTTTGGTCTGTAAACTGGCTTGTTCTAAAGGCATTTATTGATTTTCCTTTACAGTAAAGCATGTCCTTGACATTCTAGATGTACACTTATTGCTGTATGTTGTAATGAATAATACTTATAATGTTGCTGCTTCTTGTAGTTCATTAAGTTTAAAGTGAACCTGTCAAGTGGTTCATGCGAACCTTTCTGAGATCAGATTATGGCAGAAAGAGAAGCTGAGCTCTTTGATTCATAGGCTTATAAAATTTGAAGCAGGAGTAAAAGCAGAGTAAATCTTATGATGAAAAGTAAAAGTATTGTTTATTCTGCCCACATACAGTGATTGACAATTTGCTCTATACACACACTGATAAAGGGAAAGGTGTCAATCACTGTGTGTGGGCGGTGGAAGTAGAACTTTCACTGTCTTTTAAAGGGGTTTTCTCACCTCAGAGTTTTGCTAGCTTCTCCGTTTTCCAGCTTCAGATTCTGAAATAGAGCAGCGGGTTTCTCCTCACAGAAAGGCAACGTAGTGGACGTCCTTTGGCTCCATCTCACACTGATAACTGCTTCATTGTAAACAATGCCCTGTGGAACCGAATGATGAATGCCACACAACTCCAGGCTCGTTTGAGGGAGGTGAGAGGCAACCAAGTGTCATATCAATCCATTCTTAACCATTTAAATCAGTGTCATCTGTTTGCTAGATCACCTGACCACACCACCAGGCACAGGCATCATCGTCTTGCATAGGCCAGAGAGCATTTATACTGGACGAGGGACCAGTGGTCCTCAGTGTTGTTCAGTGATGAAAGTCGATTCACTCTGAGCAGAAATGATGGCAACAAAGGAAAGCACTATGTAAACTGTTACGAATGGTCTGCTGTGCCACTTGGTTGCTTCTCCCCTCCCTTAAACGCACCTGGAGTTGTGTGGCATTTTTTAGTGGTTCCGCAGGGCATTGTTTATAATGAAGCAATCATCAGTCGACGTACATTACTTTGCCTTTCTGCGACTCTTTCAGTCTCTCTGTATCTCTGTTGCAACCTGCTGATGACACTCTAAGCTCAATTGTCACTTCCGTCTGAGAGCATCCTGCTTGAATCCTCGCGGTGGCGAGGTGCTGTTAATCAATTGTAATGTGTTGTCTTGGTCTCATGATGTCAAAATGTGAACAGCATGATGAGGAGGACTGTTTAAATCACAACAGCTGCTCAGTGAAATCCCATTTGAAAGAAGACCAGAAGATAGCAGAAGACCGGGGGAAGAGTTAGGATGGCATAGCACTGCATTTCAGGCGTGTATAAAGTGTGTGTGTTTATGTATTTGTGAGTACACGTGTGTATATGTATGCATATATATATATATATATATATATATATATATAATATATCTATAATAAGAAATATATAATATATATATACACACACACACACAGACACACACTTGTGAGGTGCGGTTTATTCAAAACTGATCGTATGTTTGTGTGTATAAAACATTTTATTAATGTGGTGTGTGTATATGATATAATATATATATATATATATATTATATATATATATAATATATAAAAAATATATATATATTAAATATATAGTGTAATGATATTTTCATTTTTTATATAGCTTTATTGTGTAGATATTGATATATTTCTATATTTGTAAATATGTACAGGAATATATATGTGGAGGAAGGATTATGCATACAGTCGAAACTGGAGTTTACATACTCTATAGAAAAAGACACGTTTGCATGTTTTTCTCACTATCTGACATTAAATCAGAATAAAATTTACCTGTTTTAGGTCAATTAGGATTACAGAAAATTATTTGCCAAATGCCAGAATGAGAGGGAGATAATTTTTAAGATATTTTTATTACTTTCTTCAAAGTCAAAATTTTACTTACTCTAGGATTACTATGCTTTTAAACAATTTGGGACAGCCCATATGATGAAGTCATGTGTTTTGAAGCTTCTGCTTGAGTTCTGGTTTATTGGCAACAGCTGGGTTAGAGACACACCTCTGGATGTATTTTAAAACACACCACAAACACACTGCTTCCGTGTGTAACATCATGGGAAAGTCTAAAGAAATCAGCCTAGATATCAGGAAGAGAATTGTGGACTTGCATAGTCTGGACCATCCTTGGGTGCAATTTCCAGATATCTGAATATGCCTCGTTCATCTGTACTAACAATTACACGCAAGAGAGATGAACGTGCTTTGGTCCACCATGTGCATATCAACCCAAGAACAAAAGCTAAAAACCTAGTGACGATGCTGGCGGAAGCTGATAAGATTGTAGCATTATCCATAGTGAAATGAGTACTGTATCAACATGGGCTGAAAGGCCACTCTGACAGGAAGAAGCCATTACTCCAAAAGAAACATATAAGAGCCAGATTAATGTTTGTTAATGCACATTGTGCATTTTTTGGAGACATGTCCTGTGGTCTGACGAGGCTAAAATTTAACCGTTTGGCCTTAATGACCATTGTTATGAACAGCCCATGAACACCATCCCAACTGTGAAACACGGGGATGGCAGCATCCTGTTGTGGGGTTGTTTTGCTGTAGGAGGGACTGGTGCACTTGACAAAATAGATGGCATGATGAAGAGAGAAGATTATGTGGCAATACTGAAGCAACATTTCAAGACATCGGCTAGGAAATTAAAGCTTGGGCGGACATGGTTCTTCCAAATGGACAATGACCTGAAGCATACTGCCAAACTGGTTACAAAGTGGCTGAAGGATAACCAAGTCAATGTTTTGGAGTGGCCATCATACAGCCCGGCCCTCAATCCTATTGGAAATTTATTGGCAAAGCTAAAAAGGCCGGGGTGAGCAAGGTGACCTACAAACATGGCTCAGTTACACCAGTACTGTCAGGAGGAATGGGCCAAACTTCCTACCAACTTTTTGTTCAACAATATTTAACATACCGTTTCAATTGAGCTTTGTTTATTTAAAATATATGTTTAAAAACACAGAACAAAAAATGTGCGGGAACAAAAAGCTTCCAGACCAAGCCAGTAGCTACGGAATATCAATCGCAAAGATAGAACGCAAACAAGTCTCGTATAACAGTATGATTCTCATATAGACAGGGTGATAGCGTAGGCGTCCAATTTAGACCAAATAACAAGTTTATCTACAGTGTTATTTAATAATGCAGTAAAATAATCCGTACTTCTCACGTATTTAATGCGAACATAGAGATTTTGAAGGGAAGGAGATGTCCTACATGTTCAAGATTGTGCTATTAAGCACTTGGCTGCTTAAAGGGGTTGTCTCACTACATTGATTTGTCCTGTTTTCTTGGTTTCATTTTTAATTCAGGCGTGTTTACTGGCTTCAACAGCTGGCAGTAGAAGCCAGGTCTGTAGCTATAGCAACCTGAGGAGCTGATGCAGCCCATACAAGAGGGGATCTCTCAGAATAGGTAGGACACTGTTAATGGACACATATTGCAAAGTGACTTTTTTTTTTGCAAGATCTTTAACATAAAAAGCAATCCTTGTAGTGAGAGAACCACTTTAACATAATATATAAAATAAGAGGTCCAAAGGTACAATCACCCCCGATACAACTAGCAATAATGTTTTCACTAGGCCCCAATATGGCTGGATTAAGGAACATTCCCAAAACACACAGACTAGGTCACAATCCCCTGAGCCACATCTCCAGCAAATTAGAAAAATGTATTATATTTACAGTCCCCATATTTTAAACTATGATTCTTGTAGTGAAAAACAGATTTTAAGGAGTTGGGTCATTTTTTTTTTTCCATTTTGTAGTGAGAAATCCTGCTCCAAATCATATAAACCTATATGTCACAGAACGCCGCTTCTCTCTCCCTATCAAGTCTTGCTCTCAGGGTAGCATAAACTACCTGACATTCGCTTTAAGAAATTAGGATTTACAATTCTGTGTATAGAGTTGCCATCAACTGTAAAACTACAATTCCTAGCATGTCATCACTTCACCACTAATGAGCTATACAGCAATTGTGGTTTCTACAGTTTGTGAATATTTACTGAATATCTACTTGATTACACTGTATCGCCTATTATAACTTGTCATAGAATAGTACAATGAACCTCATTTTCAGGTTCATATCCACACAGTTTGCAATGTTCCGAGACTTTTATGAATATGACGTATGCAAAAAGAATGTCCTTTTGGCATGTGCTTGGAGGAAGGGGGGGGGGGCGGGGTTGGCATGCACTTTTCATTACAGTAAAAAAAAACAAAAAAAAAACTGCAGATCACTACTCTATTCAACACACACAGTTCTCAAAAAATGTACATTGGAAGAAAATGTCAGACATCTGCAGATGTCCAGGCTGTACAGTGAACTTTATAGCAGTTTTATACTATTATTGAAAAGTGCTGTGCACAGTAACCTATATGGATTACATAGTTAATAGTCTGAGGTAGACCCTGATGCCCTGGCACATGTGCATTGTAAAAAAAAAAATAAAAAGTAGAGGTAGTTTAAAATTTTACATTGGGAACCAGGAGCTTACATGCTCTGTTTATGGTGGAAATGATCCAAAAATCTTGTCTACTCTTTAAATTAATACGTCTGATTTTAATGTTGTTTAGTCAAACAAAATGTGTCCTGCATACGTCTTTATAATACAAAGCATCACTATGTGGAGGATTTGTGTTGTACTCTTTAGACTACCTTTGCCACAATGTACTAACTCTCAGTACATGGGTCCTGGGTGCCTACCTATGAGCATCTCGGAGCTAGAATTAAAATTCTGAATTCTGTACCTTATGGTGTTGCAACGTACATGGAATGTGAGACACCGACACCAGACTGTGTGCACATAACACCCTTCTTTATAGCATCTGTATCGTGTTTAACCTGCTTGTATATTTACACCGCAGGTCGCTATGGAGTGCATTCTGCAATACACTGCTTTGATCTCCTGTTTTATTTGAGCAATTAAAAACTAAACCTCACTATAGAACACACATTAATTAACAGGAAGGTAATTTCTCTTGTTCTTTCCTTTGTAGTCCATTGCTTTAAATTGTGCGCTGCAAAAAGAGGTTCTGACATGAGTACTTTTCCAGGTGTATATAAAATAGATTTTTTTTTATAAAGTTTTTTTTTTTTCCTGAAAAACAAAAAATGGCACATCTACTTATTCATGTATCTCCCTGTGTTCTGGTAAATGTGAGCTTTTCTTGTGCTGTATGTAGCCTCCCTTCTCTGTGGCGGAGTGGAAGCATTAACGGTTTGAAAAGTGTTTCCCTTTTCTCAACTATAGTCTTGGTGCATGTCCTGTTGAAATCCAAGGGGATGTGGCTCCAAAGAATGCCCCCAAAAAGGCGAACCCTTTGATCACCTGGGCACGACACAGCTGTTTTCCGAGTGTAGAGAAACACAGAACTACTAAGCTTCTTGTCAACATAGATTGATAATCGAAATGAAAATACATTACAAAGGTGCAAACATACATTTTTCTCTATTGGACAGCCCCCTTTAAATTTCAGTTATTATGTTTCAAACTTTTCATGTATGTTTAGGCAAGATAGGCCACTATGGTAGTCAAACCAGAAAAAAAGTTAAAGGAGGTTTTCAAGAATTTTAAAAACTTCCCTACCACTTCCCACTCTGCTAAAATGAACCCATACTTACTTCTTCCATCACCACCGTTCTGGAGCTCCAGGGTTTCCCCACTGCCCCCTCAAGTCCCTCGCTGATGACCTCATATTCGTGGATCATATGATGCTGTAGCCACTCACTGACCTCTGTGGTCACATGCTATATATGTAAGCATGTGACTGCTGAGGCCAGATATTGGTTGCCGCATCATGTGATCCATAAACGTGATGTCCTTAATGAGGAATGACACTGGAGCCCTGGCAGGATAAGGACTAAGTAAGGGTGCGTTCACACGGTAAGGGAAAAACCGACTGGTACTTGTCCTGTTTTGCAGCCGTCCCCATGGCCGCAAGGGGGGCGACTTTTCTCCGCGATGAGCGGAGAAAAGCCCTCCCCCATCACATTCATATGCACCGATTCCGTCCGAAAACCGGATGGAAGAATGTGCATGTAAAATGTTTTGCGGGCGGAAAACCTGTGCAGTGGGGACTGCTGCACGGGTTTTCCATAGAGCACCATTGTGCTCATTTTCGGCCGGTTTTTCAGGCGGTCTGCAAACCGGCCAATAACCCGTGCAGTGGGGACATGCCCTAAGGGTAGTGATAGGAGAGGCAAGTGTGGGTTCATCTTCTATTTTAGCACAGTGAGAGGTGGTAGGAAGGTTTTGAAAGTCTTGAAAAACTCCTTTAAATTTAAAAGGAAATGAAAAAAAAATGAACACATTCTGTGTTTTTATTTGGTGAAACTGTTCAAAACGGTCTTAATAAAGGTCAAAGCATAAAACTGTATTTCAGTTTATTGTATTTTTAACCATTTAAAAGGGTTGTCTCACTACAAGAATTGCATTCTATGTTAAAGATCTTGCAAAAACAAGTCCATTAAGTGTCCTACCTATTCCTACATGTCCCCTCGTGTATAAGCTGCATCAGCTCCTCAGGTTTCTATAGCTACAGACCTGTTTGATCTATCCTGATAGGCTGCCAGCGCTGGTCACTATAGCTACAGACCTGGTGTCCTCAGCAGCTTGTCACTGCAGGCCAGTAGAAGCCAGTAAAGCCGGTAAATACACGCCTGAATTCAAAAATGAAACTGAGGTAAGATGAATCGATGTAGTGAGACAACCAGGCAGTGTTTCTCAACTCCAGTCCTCAAGGCCCACCAACAGGTCATGTTTTCAGGATCTCCCACTGAATGCACTGACCATAATTATATCACCTGTGTCAGGATCTCCCACAGAATGCACTGACAATAATTACATCACCTCTGCAATACTGAGGAAAGCCTGAAAACTTGACCTTTTGGTGGGTCTTGAGGACTGGAGTTGAGAAACACGGCACTAAGGGTATGTTCACGTACAGTATGTGCCGCAGTACATTGTGTTTCAGGAGCTCGCGCACTCTCCTGCAGCAGGGGGGGTGGCAGCCCGCTGGACCCATAGACAGGCATTACGTGCGGCGCATATTCGCCGCAAGTAATTGACATGTCACTTATCTCCCTGCTCATACAATACGATCGTATTGTATGAGCAGGGAGAGGAGGCGTAATCCATAGTTCTCTATGAGAGCTATGGATTACTGTAATTATGGGGTGCATTTCCCCACGTATTAAGCGCAGTACACCGTGAAAAACGCGGCGAAATGCACCCTAAAATAAGCCGTGTGAACATACCCTAAGTCTACTAGTAATTCTATGTATACACAGCTTTAATTTTAGGGCACCTAAGAAAAGCCTCTTATGGTTTTTCATGATGTGAAAAATTGTCTTGTATACTGTGGTTATTCACTGGGATAAAATCGGTACATTTACAGTACAGAATAGAAAAACATATCTTGATTGCATTCTGCTGCGTTGACAAGTTCAGCTCTGCTGCATTGGACCACCTCAGCTCCATTGTATTGGAGTAATCTAGAATATGATTTCTTGTAAAGACCACGCTTCTTTCTGGGGATCTGCGGAGGGAAGATTGCCCCCCTGTAGCATGGTTTTGTCCTTTTCATTGCCTAAACTAAAATCCAGAAACACGGGAACAGCCTAACAAGTGACCATGGCAAGCGGTTTGGAACCGCAGGGAGAAAATGCGAAAGTCCAAGGAGATGCACAAAGCGAAATGCTTGATAAGCACATCACGCGTTTAATACAATACAGGCAAGGTTTTTGTGGATTTTCAAAGAATCTGATTTGTATGAAAAGCAAATCTCTGAAATAATCCCCTGCAGATGATATACTGTATGCGTCCTTCATGCAACTGGTGACCTGGCACAGTGCTCTTCATGTATGTGAGGGTACTGTACACTGCAAAAACAGGCAGCGTAAACAGGGAGAGAGCATGCTCTGTTTTACATTAGTTCTCATTTGCTACAGTGCTCTGCCTTTGAATTGCTTCTGAGCCACAGTATCTGGCAGGGCTGAGTGGAAGTCATTTAAGGACAACTACTCATTCTGGATTTCTGCCATGTACAGTATACTTGATGATACCGAACAAAGCAGCGTGAATCAGGATTATTTACATAGTGTCAATGTCTGTTACGAATGAACCAACAGAAAAAACTCTGAGAAGCTTTTGTCCATGTACAGTATACAAACTCACTTTTACTAACAAATATTATTTTTGTAGGAAGGAAGAAAAATCTGCCTGTGTTTTCTTTCTGCATTGACCTTTTAATGATCGTGGTTTGCCTAGCCAGTGGAGATTAAGGACGCGACAAGACTTCAGTATAGTTAGCAAAGCAGCTACTTTTAAGGGTGCCCATATTTAAAGGGAATGTGTCATCAAAAAGTGACTTATTGTTTAACTCACATTTTTATGTTAAACACATTTTTTTAGGAATTTTTGGTTGTTTTTTTTAATTTTCCAGATCACTTTCAGTATATTTTTAATAATTCTTAAGTCCTGCAGTTTTCACTTTGGCCACTAAGCCTAATAATAGTCTAACACTTCCTGTTCTGTTAAGAGAACTTTTCAGCAGTGTCTGCTCATTATCAGTAAAAGCAGGGTCAAACTGAAAGGAGACACCATTGTGTACAGATAACACAGAATCCACCAGTCACAAGAGAAGATGTCACAGCTCCCCCTCCCCTCCCTTCACAGTGAAAACCATCCTATAGAAGTCTATGGGACAGAATCTGTCTTAAGAATCCTATGTGCATGAAGCTGCTGTAAAGTATCTCTCTGACTGCTGTTAAAGCAGTGCAAGCAAGAATGTCTTCCCCACAATCCTATATAGACGGCCAAATAGAGAAATCTACAATCAGGAAATTAAAAACGACTGAGAGGAAAAGAATATGGATCAGGGGCTTGATTTAATAAGTAAAGAAAAAAATTGGCGACATATTCCCTTTAACTGGATCTGCTGTCAGCTCTGTGGGCATGGAACAGACAATTTGCAACTTAAATAAAGGCAGATTCTTTCCATATTTCCAGATACTGCTATAGGTGTGTCTGTGGCAGGGTGTGCCACCCAGGTCTCGGAGGTGTGGGCACCGCACCTTTTCATTCTCTTCAATAGTATTGCATTAGTCGGATGATTTAATTTTATATACAGGGAGATTAGCAGCAGAGGACTGGATGTGGCATTGATCCTGAACCTGTGTGTGGGAGGTTGGGGCGAGGAAACTTCATAATTTAACCAGATTGATTTAGGTTTTTCATGAGCAAAGCCGTCTGCACCATTTGTATGTGTCAGCATGTGCTGATTGTGTATTCATTACTTGTACAGCACTGTGGAAAATGATGGTGGATTTTTTTTTAAAGGAAAAGAGAATGTGATTCCAGCGTTCATCTTTTTTATTTTCATCCTCATCTGACCTCTGTTCTGTCTTTTTTTACTGAGTTTGTAACAACGCACAGAAAGGTCTACTGTGTATGCCACATATCTGCAAAGCTTTTGTGGCTAGAGGTTGGGAGGCACATAAGACCGTCCAAACTCATCACCTGTCGATCAATACATAATCTCGGAAGTCAAATAAAATTTACAGGCTGGCTGCTGGCAGGGCACGTTTTCTAGATGCAGCGAGATTTCACATTGAACCTACAAATGAATAGAAAGGAAAAAACAGAAGAAAATGTATCTGCATATTAGTTGTTGTCGCTTAAAACATTTATTTTAGAATCTGGAAAACCAATGTTCATTTCACTGCTCTTGCCTGTTTTAATTAGAGACCAGCAGTGTGTTGAGGGGTGTTGGTATATAAGAAATGTGGAGGAAGGTTCTTGCTGAATTAATGGAGCATATTTACTACTCTGCTTAGAGCAGTAGTTCCCAAACTGCAGTCCTCACGTCCCACCAACAGGTTATGTTTTCTGGCTTTCCATCGCAGTGCACACGTGATTTATTTATGCTGAACAGGTGCCTTAATTATGGCCAATGCATTCTGTGGGCTATCCAGAAAACATGACCTGTGGGTGGGGCGTGAGGACTGGAGTTTGGGAACCCCTGACTTAGAGGTTGTCCAGTTAATGTTTTAACTATTTTTTTTTTAAGATACCGCTGCCGTTTTAAAAATGTAAAAAAAAATAATATATATATATATATATATATATATATATATATATATATATATATATACATACACCCTAATCTCCCATCACATTCAGCACTGCATCTTCGCTCTCCACCAGTCTTCTGTTTTCTTCTGGTCTTCTGAATGGGACATCACTGCAGCAACCTCTGACTGCAGTGGTTATGTACCAGTGGCCAATGTGACCATTTGGCAGGTAGCACTTCAAACTTTGATGTCAATTGATGGCACGTAACGGCTGCACAGTGAAATCCCATTTGAAATAAGATCAGAAGATAGCAGAAGACCGGGGGAAGAGTTAGGATGGCACAGCACTGGATCTGAGGTGCGTATAAGGTGTATGTTTGTGTATGTATTTCTGAGTGTGTGTGTATGTATATATATATATGTATGTGTATGTGTGTGTGTTATATATATATATATATATATATATATATATATTATGGGTGTGTGTCTATTTATATATATATATATATATATATATATATATATATATATATATATATATAATTTTTTTTTTCAGATTCTGCAGATATATAAATTCCACCCACCCCCAAAAAAAACCTGGACAACCCCCTTTTAACTGTATAAACAGAGCCCATTTGTCAGTGTCTCATTTATGATAAATTTTATTTCCTTGTTAGAAACACTCTTTTGATGAAATCCTGGTGCAATTATTATGTTTTTTTTCTTGCTAAACCATATAAAAAGTGTCTAAAACACATAGTAAATGCAATGCACCTACAGTTAGTTTGCTAGGTAAAGAGTATGTGAAGCTTTAGAAAGGAAAGGGTTCCTACTTGCAGAAAGTGAGATTTATAAACCCCTTAGCCCCTTTAAAGTTTTATAGAATTATAGAAATGACAAATATTTTCTAGCTCAATTTTATCTGTATTGACCTAAAGGCCAGCTTGTCATATAAAAATAAAAAGCAGTTTTTATAGCTTTAATATAGTGTTCAAACTATTTCTGTCTTCACAAATTCGTGGGATTGTCTTGCAAATTCTTATATGGCTTGACAAAATCCTCCTCCATCATCCTGGAATATTTTCTGTGCTAATTTTTGCTTTTCATGTGCTTTATGTACTCTGCCTTCTCTGAGTCTGAGCAGGAACTTTTCCTGTTTTGAAACCATTTCCCTTTTCCATGCAAAACTACAAGCCCCAGGATCCTTTTCTGTGCTTTGTCATATTTCCTCCTTTCTAAAATCGGTCTCGGTGCACGCCTCCTGTTTCATTCATCCTGTTAAACACTTTGGGAGAAAGGACCAAAGAGGTGTGGCTTCAAGGGCGACACTGAAAAAATACAAACTCCTCATCATCTGATCTCTTGAGCTTCACACGGAGTTGTTTCCTGTTTGTGGAGACATGAAGAACTTCTGAACTTCCTGACATTACACAGCTGATTTGGAACTGTAGGAAGCCCACAGAAAATGTAATGAAAATATATTACAAAAGCGCTGAACTGTGGGGGAAATATTATTTAGAAAATGTTTTTTTTTTCTACTGGACAACCCCCTTAAGGTTTATGGTTTGGGGCTGTGACCTAGTTTATAACTACAGTCTAGTAATGGTGTTTAATTTTTCTTTGTAATTCCTAAAGAAGGGTGCATTTTAAGTTTTTGGCATTTAGTGGAGCATGCTACGCTTTTTTTGTTGGATGTGTAAGAATTCAAGAGAGAAATAGTTTATGCCTCCATATGACCTCATCGAGAGTGTACTGTTGTTCACATTTCATTATGCTAAGCCAGTATTTCCTAAACTATACATGAAGCCGATTTCATAGAAGGTCTAGCAGATTTAGGGTGCTTTCACATGGAGCATTTTTGGTGCGTTTTGATCCCTTTTTTTTTTGCAGAAATACACAGCAATTAATGCTGTGCTTTTCTGCAACAGAAATGCATCAAAACCCACCAAAAAACACTCTGTATGAAAGCACCCGTAGGAAGTAAATGGATTTAGTCAAAGAATACCAATTGGCCTGTTCACGTCATCCCTAAATCTCAGGACTGCAAGGCTACGGTGTTACCATATGAACTACTAAATAAGCTACCAAGCCTAGACTGTGCCAGCTACCATGTGTATCTAATAAACTTAATACAACTAGAAAATACTCTTGCATGGTGGAGAGTTAGCACTAAACAGTGTCGTCATATGTACTGTTGTGTAGTACCATGAGCAATCCCAGTAGTATCCTGTATTATCAGGAATTCATGGATCCAGCTAGGTCCTGTAGACCAGGCATCCTCAAACTGCGGCCGTCCAGCTGTTGGGAAACTACAACTCCCATCATGCATTAATATAATCTATAACAGTGGGAATGATGGGAGTTATAGTTTCCCAACAGCTGGACGGCCGCAGTTTGAGGATGCCTGCTGTAGACAGAGGTCTGTCCCCTTGCGGTCTTAGATCCATTGTAATAAATTGAAGAAAGAGAAGTTGTGTGTAAACCAGCTCTGCTTTGTCTCTACCTGTCCGCTTGACGGTGAACAACCGGTATTGTTCATAATTGGGAAATGAGTGTTGGTGGTTTGCGTGCATCTACATGATGTAGTAGAAAATAATCGCCATATATATCCTTCACAATGTAGATCACGTATTTATCTGCACTCATAAAGTCTCATTCATTGTTCATCCATCCTCACTAGGGCTATGTTTTCAGCTGTCTTTTATGTCTTCCGTAGACTGGCAGTGATCATTTCCGAGTCAAAGATGACGATCCGATAGAGTGCTGTATATACAGCCAGTATGGCTGCTACTATGCTAGATAGAAGCGTGTGGGTGTGGGTTTGGGATGAAAATATCATATAGACCATCACCAAGAGAAAATAATTCTGTTTTTATTACTATTATTCAACTTCCTCTGTCTCAGTGGCTTCTATATTTAGCTCTCTATTGACACAGATAATGATTTGCTTCCAGCTAGTGAGCAAGTGCAGACGGCAGCGAGCTCACCTCAGATGCTTCCTAACCTGTTAACCATCTGCAGTAGTTTGTCATGTATAGCATGCAGACCTCAGCCAACAAGAATGCTTTTGTGTCCAAATATGAGGTTGATATTTGGCTTTCTTGTATACAAGCCTATAAGCTGCTAATTGCTCTTGAGTCACTAGTTATATACAGCTGTGGCAGAGCCTATTTGTCATTTAACTCAGCAAGTTAATGGGAATGTGGCACCATATTTCCCTAATCCATTTCTTATTTTTTGATGTGTAATAAATGTTTTGTTTTTTTATGTTTAGATTTTTAAACATACCTAACACCAGGCATATAAACAGGAGAAAAATTAAACTTGTTGTCCAGGATTGGAGGAACATGGTTTCTTTCTTTTAAAATGTGTCACACCTGTACTTACATTTTGTCTGCTATTGCGGCTCAGCCCTATTCAAATAAGAAAATTCTTGACATATACGCCCAAACACAAGCTGAAGTGTCACTTTTTGGGCTCTGTGGAGTCATTTTTATACATTCACTATTTGCACTGTGACAGCTCCTATTGAATATGGTTAACAATGTAAAAGGGCTTTAATGTATGTAGTTCAATATAGGTAGACATAGCATCTCAACAGTTAGGGTATGTTCACACGATTTACTGCGGCATGTACAGTACGTGCCACAGTACATCGTGTGTTTTGGAGCTCGCGCTAATATGCGCGTACGCCTGTGGCGCGGGGGGGGGGAAGGATTACCATAATTTTGCGCCAAAATTACGCCATGTTTAGTGTATCTTCCACTGAATTAACGTCATCTAGAACAGTCTATAAAAAAAATCCAGCACCGTTAGAAAAATATAGCTAATATAAGTATATATGCTGTACATCTTTATATTTTTATGTATATTGGTGTGGGTTTATAAAATGTTTCCATTTTAACCCCTTTAAATTCCCGTTACACAGTCCTAGCACGGGATAAAGATACCTAGGCAACCTGGTTATTACTACAATACTGGAAAAATTCATTTTTACATTCATTTCAAAAGGGTTGTCCAGGTTAAAAGAAAGGATTCTCAATTCTTGTAATAACCAAACAAAAAAAAAATACACACCTCTGGACCAACTTGTGACCCAGCGTCAAAGCTGCCTGTTTGGTCTTTAGTTTTAGAAGTTGGGTGCTGTTCAGAGAGACCGGAAGTAAAGAGAGACCAATCAGTGGCTTTAGAGGTTACATGCCATTCCATTGACCTCACCGATCAGGAAGTAAGTCGGGCAGGGAGTATGTGTTTTTTTTTTTCCTCTTTAAATTTTATGCATTTAGGACCCATTTTATTTTTTTATATACGTTAATAAAACACTTTAAGAAGTTGGTAGAACCATACTAGTGTTTACTCTTGTGTCCTTTTTGAGTCGGATGGTCATTGTTTACGTATCAGCTCCTATAATCAGAGTTAAAGCAGCTGTGTTGTTGAAGGCATCAATAGTGTGCTTTATATGGCACTCGGGGCCATTAACCAAAGGTCAGCAAAAGTACATAGTTGTTGTTGTTGTCCTGCATTAAAGGGAATATGTCACCAATTTTTTTTTTTTTTACTTATTAAATCAAGCTCCTGATCCATATGCTTTTCCTCTCAGCAGTTTTTATTTCCTGATTGTAGATTTCTCTATTCGGCCGTCTATATGTGATTGTGGGGAAGACATTCTTGCTTGCACTGCTTTAACAGCAGTCAGAGAGATACTTTACAGCAGCTTCATGCACATAGGATTCTTAAGACAGTTTCTGTCCCATAGACATCTATAGGATGGTTTTCACTGTGAAGTGAGGGGAGGGGAGGGAGCTGTGACATCTCCTCTTGTGACTGGTGGATTCTGTGTTATCTGTACACAATGGTGTCTCCTTTCAGCTTGACCCTGCTTTTACTGATTGTAATGGTACGGTGGATTCGCTGGACCACCGCACGCGATGGTAGTTAAGCCACGCCAGGAAGCGGAGTCTAAGTAGCCCCCGGTATTCACCAGAGCCCGCCGCAAAGCGGGATGGACTTGCTGCGGCGTGAGGCTACCAGGTCGCTACCCCTGACGTGACTTGCTTGCGATGGCGGCCGGGGTAGTACGTGGTACAGAATCGTAATCCAGAGGCGTAGTCAGGGACGGGCAGAAGGTCAGGGCAGGCGGCAAACAGGCAAGGTCAGGAAACGTAGCGGAACGGACTGGTACACGGTTAATCAGACAGGACTTTCCATCACTCTCAACTAGGCAACGCACACCAACGAACTGGCCGAGAGTGCTGGAGGCGTATTCCTTAAATAGGACCAGCGCCTGGCAAAAGACCAATTACCGGGACGCTGGCCCTTTAAATCCAGACCATCCGTTGCGCGCGTGCCCTAGGCAGTGGGTGCACGCGCGGCGGCCGGGGAAGGCAGGATCAGCGTACACAGGAGCGTGGACGGGTAAGTGAGCCTGCACCCGGGCAGCAGGGGGATGGTCGCAGGCAGCCGCGGCACCCGCGCCTGACCCCCTGTGGACAGGGGGGTGGCCGTGGGGGGCAGCGGCGTCCGTGCCAGCCCCCATGACACGGATATTGAGCACACTGCTGAAAAGCTATCTAAACAGAGCAGGAAGTGTCAGACGATTATTAGGCTTAGTGGCCAAAGTGAAAACTGCAGGACTTAAGAATTCTTAAAAAAAATATTGAAAGTGATCTGGAAAATTAAAAAAAAAATAACCAAAAATTCCTACAAAATGTGTTTAACATAAAAATGAGAGTTAAACAAGAAGCCATGTTTTGATGACACATTCCCTTAAAGGGAATTGCAGCCACCTCTTACACCACATATCTGTGTTGCTCAGTACCTTTGTCTGAGGAACCTACACAAATGTCTTTTTGTATTCTTGTTTAAAGGGGACACCTTAGTAGGATCCCTACTGTACTTCTATATAGCATGTTTGTTTGGTTTGTGTACAAAGCAAATAACATCTTACCATTTTGGCCCTCCTGACAGTACTGGTGTAACTGAGCCATGTTTGTAGGTTACCTTGCTCACACCTGCCTTTTCAGCTTTGTCCATAAATTTTCCTCATGATGACATATCTTTTTGGAATGAAACCAGTCCCTCTGCGAAAAACAATGACAGTTTGATGCTGCCACCCCTTTTTTTCACAGTTTGGATAATGTTAAAGGGCTTCCAATTTCTCCCTTTTTCCCCCAAACGTAACTTTGGTAATTTGCCAAACGTCCAATTTAGTTTTGTCAAACCTGGCAGGTCTCTAAATATGTAGGTTTTTGTTCCTGTGTGCAATCTTACCAGCTTCCGTCAGCATCTTCACAAGGTAAACCTTGTGATAAACTTTGTTTTTTGTAAATGGTTCTTGATTTTCAAAGCACCGAGTCAGAGCTCCCTTAACATTTTTCCAGTGCAGTGAAGGTGAATCTTTTATTCAAATTTTTTTAAAAAGACCACCCTTGAAAAACCCCCCTTATTTCGGCCCGATTTTCCATTTTTAACCAAAAACAGCATAATGAGGTTTTTTTTTTTTTTTTTTAAATGTCAACTCAAAAAAATAAAGGGAACACTAAAATAATTAAAATGAATTAAATTCCCAGTTCAATTTTCTTTAGTGGAATGCTTGAGAAAATAAAAAATAAACAGATCAATAAAAATGAATATCCCATGGAGGTCGGATTTGGGAAAGCTACTCAAAAAAAAAGGGGAAAAATCAGATCTCAGCTGACCGACTTCAGGGAAATGCCAAAAGACAAGGAAATTAGGCCGTAGTATGTTGGCCCCCCACTTTTCTGTTTTTCCCTACTGCCCCGGGAGCTCCTGATGAGGCAGAGGGTGCTCTCCGAGGGAAACTCCTTTCCGACTGGATTAAAGATCATTCAACCCCGGACCGGCTCTGGGGCAATGGGCATGGTGGATGGAAAGAGCATGGTGTCCCAAATGTGCCAATCGGGGTTAGGTCTGGGGAGGGAGGGCCAGTGATGATCAATGCTTACCTGCAGGAATTGCTGAACACTTTCCCCCATAGGCCCCCGCTTGTCAGCTCAGAAGGAAACCCCAAAGGGGACGCACCCGCAAGGTCTAAATGGGTTTGAGATCTAACCTGGTACCTAATGGCAGTCAGGGAAACCCCTGGCAGCAATGGAGGGCTATGGTCCTACAAAAAATGCCCACACACCTTTATGAACCACTGCCGAACCCGGCATGAGGGCCGCGAACGTTTCACACGCCATCTCCAAAAAACTCCTCACTCTTTTAATATGTTTTTGGGAAAAACCGCTCTTATCCCCCGAAAAGGCCCCAAAAGTCGAATTAACAATTTTTGGGTGTTTTTTGGGAAAAAGCCAATCGCCCTGAGGGTGTTGGGCTGTAAGCACAGACTGCTTGTGGCTGTTGGGCCCTCAAACCCCCTCATGGAACTGTTTTTTTAAATTTGAGCAGCAATTTAGTGAATCTTTTATTACCTTTTAATAGCTGAGTAACCAATGATGGGATAACGCATTTTGGGTTTTTGATATGAATCTGACTTTAAAATTTAAAACATAGTTTTAAATTTTTTAAAAAGATGTTGATCCTTATCCTTTAGTCAGTAACTCCAAAAGTGATCACCCTCCCTTTTTGTATATTGTATTATATCTTTTCATGGGACAGCACTGAAGATATGGCAATGTAGTCGGTGTACATTGCATTTGGTGTGCCCTCAAAATAACTCTACAAAAGTCTCAATGTCAAACCCAGCTGGCATCAAAAGGGTAACCCATAAGTAAAATGGAAAAATTATCCCCAAATTTTAAAAACTTTCCTCCCTTTTGTTGACTAAGTAATGTTTAAAAGATCTTAGGTGTGAATGGGGAGCAGGTGTGTTCAATTTGGTTATATCGCTCTCACTCTCTCACACTGGTCACTGGAAGTTCAACATGTTAATTCTGGAGGGATGCCACACACCTTAATGTTGGTGAATAGTACTGGGGTGCATGTGGAAGGATAACCAGTCCCGGTGAAATTAGCCGCTCCAGCTAAATTTCCATCACTCCCCCGTACCCCTGGGGCCGAAAATGTTAAATTGGTGCATTTTCTCAATTCCCTATATACATGCGTTTGAATTACTGGAGATCTGTCTTTTCATTATGTAAATAAATCAAATTTTTTGCATCATAATCTGCAGTGTGCTGTTGATCCATTGGAAGTTCAACATGGCACCTCATTGCAAAGAACTCAGAGGATCTTGAAAAAAAAGTATTGTTGTTCTACATAAAGATGGCCGAGGTTATAAGAAGATTGCAAACACCCTAAAAAAAATGAGCTGCGGGGGGGGAAGGTGGCCAAGACCATACGCATTTAAAAAGACGATTCCATAGAACAGGCTTTGCCTTGATCAACCAAAGAAGTCGACTGCACGTGCTCAGCGTCCTAGCCAGAGATTGTCTTTTTAAAATGGACGTATGAGTGGCACTAGCATTGCTGCAGAGGTTAAAGGGGTGAAGGTCGTGTTATGCTAGAAAATCCTGCATCAAACAGGTCTGCAATGTTGTCATCCCAGAAGGAAGCATCTTTAAAGATGCACAAGCACCCAAAAACTTTTTGTGAAGCAAGCAGAAAAGGGCCCTAGTTTCAGTAACCATGTCCTAGGTCTGAATGAAAAAAAAAATTTTTGGGTTTTATATGGGAAAGGGTGTGGCAGCAACCAGGTAAGGAGTACAAAGACAAGTGTCAAGCAGGGTGTTAGTGTCAAGGTTGGGGGCTGCGTGAGTGTAGCTGGCTGTGGGAAGCTGCAGTTCATTGAGGGATTCATGAATGCCAACATGTATTGTGACATACTGAAGCAGAGCATGATTCCCTCCCTTTGGTAACTGGGCCCGGGCAGTATTCAACATAAGCCCCAAAACCCGCTCCAAATAAACCACCCCCTGCTAAGGAAATGAGGGTAAAGGGTGTAGATGGCCAAGCAGTCTCAGACCTAAACCCTATTGACATGGGGGGCTCCTGAAATTGAAGGTGGAAGAGCGCAAGGTCTCAAACATCCACCACTCCATGTGTCATAGAGTGAGAAAGGGTTTCGGTGGGTGCAATTGTGAAACTCTGTGAAAATCCATTCCAAGACAGTTTGGGAGTGCTGGGAAAAAATGGTGGGCCCACAAAAAGTTGACACTTTGGGCACAATTTTTTCCATTTTCACTTAGGGGTGTATTCACTTTTGTTGCAAAAAGTTTTGATTTGTGGCGTTTGTTTGCGTAATTTTAAGAAAAGCACCAAAAATTTACATGGTTTGTAAGATGTACCCAAAAATTCTTTAATTGATCGAAATTTTCAATCTTTAGTTTGTCCCAAGAAAAGTAAATACAATATTTACCAATGAGATGCTGTATGTACTTGCACATTACAAACATTATGGATGATTTCCTCTCATGCAAGTCACATACTATTAGCCCTCGTCTATACTGCACTGTTTTTTGGCAGATTTTTAAGCGGACTCCGTATATAGAATCTGCAAAAATCCGACAGTACACCAGTGCCTACAGATCTCAACAGGTAATCTGCACTGTAGTCTACACAGCTCAGATTTTCTTTTGTCAGAAGTCAGCCTAGAAAAAATTTAGAATATGTTCTACAATCCTTTGTATTGTGGTGGATCCTAGTACAGTTCAGTGTACTAGTGCCGGCCACAATCCAACCACATAATTCACGCATTTTACCATTGCCTTGTAGACCTAGCCTTAGTTGAAAGGATCCATAGCGAGCAAAGTCTGCTTCCTGCGTAAGCTGTTCTTTATTCATTCCACCTCCCTCTACTGTCCATCCCAGCAGAGCTGCTGCCTATGTCATGTTACAGCAATTGTAATGAAGCTACGGTGGTAATTTATTGTCAGAAGAGGAAGGCTGAACTTCCAGAGACCTATGTCTTACACCTCTCTCTATACTTCAGCTTGACTAAACCTGGGGGGAAATTGCCCCTTTCTGCCCCCTCCTTTTTGCCCTTTGTTTCGGGCTATGGGCCAAGATGCTGTAAAAAAACTTTTGCACCTTTTAAAAGTCAGAAATTTTTCACTGGTTTATTATTTAACAGCATAAAATGTTATACAAACATGAAATTTTTTTGTAAAATTAAGCAATATTTTTTTTGGTGAAACCCCCTTTTTGGATCAGCCAGTTTTAAAGTTATTTGATCCAACAATGTATCAGGAAGCACTTGATAATTGCAAGTATCACAGTTGTTACTTTTACCAGAGCTACAGTTTTTTTGCCAAACCATTTTATACATTGATGTCTGCCAGCATTACCATTAAGACTGTATTGCATAAAGCAAACGCTTATGGGGAAAAAAAGCCGAGAGCGCACTCTATTGGATGTAGTTATCCTCAGTTCGCCTGTAGCTCACATGAGCCTAGCAATGTGAAAGGGATTTGAGCCAAACCAGTTAAGTTCATCTGCAGACAGCTGTTTTGGGGTATTTGCCCTTTATCAGTGCAGTGTAGAACTTACTGGTTGGCTGGGTGATAGGCGAGAGCGGCCTAGAAGGGGGAAAAATCTCTCCTTGGCCAGAGTCACCAATAAATTGGTCGGTGTGAGGATTTACTTGCCTTTGAGACCTCACTGACTGTTTTGCATAAAGCAAAGGCTCGTGGGAAAAGAGCTGTGGAACTCCACAGCACACTCTATTGGAGTATAGGCTCGCAAGAGAATAGAAATGTGAAAGGGATTTGAGCCAAATTAAGTTAATCCGCAGACAGTTGTTTCGGGGTCTTTGCCCCTCGTCTGTGCAGCCTTGAACTTGCTGGGTGAGAGGAATTAAGACTGTAGTCAGAAAGTCTAGTACCCACATGCAAATGTAACCACACACAGCAACCGACAGCTTCCTGGTGAAATCGTGACATTACTAGCAAACTGTATGGCCATTGGTCACCATGCGCGAGCGTGCAGCTACTGGATCCTATTATCCCAGCCTAAGTTTTATCCTTGGAGTTCACATGACACAAGCTTGACCTAGGTTCTCTTACTTTTTGTTGAAGGAAAAAATGAATCCATGTCAATATGATGCTGCTGTAAATAAATTTTCTCTAGTTATTTGTCTATTTATCTGTAAGTGATGGAAAAGCTAAGAGGAAATTCAGCTGTCACACTTGGACCCCATGCTTCAGATCATAAACCAGTGCAACAAACAGTGTGTCTGTGTGTTTAAAGGTAGCATGATGCTACGGTTAATGAATTTTAAAATTCATACGCTGTATCTTTCATCTGCCGAAAGCAGAAAATATTTATTTGGATCAGTCACAGTATCCCATTATCCATGCGCCTGTCACATTGGTTCTGCTCTGCCACCCAGTAACTCTGTCACAAGGTTGCATGAGGGTAATAAGATTTAACTGTCCAATAAGATGTGACACTACAGATAGGTTGCTTCACAAACCTTAACCTCTTGTATTCTGCATTGTCGTCTTTAATGCATCTGTCAGGTCCAGTCCTCCATTAAAGATTTCTAATTGCTTATGTAATTGAGCAAAAGTACAAACGATCTGTTTGAATTAGCGACAATACTTAAAAATTTCTTTCAAAGAGACAGAAATTTAGAAAGCTCTCTTGTCAGTGTTAATTAAGCTTTTAGCTAATTGAGCAATTTTACCATTGGAGGAAGGAGAATGTTGCTGAGAAAAACAGACTTGAAAGATATTTTCTTTCTGCTTATCTGTTGCAGTGTATGGCAGCACACAAAGATGTATATTTACAACTGTAGCTTTTGCCCCAAAAATATGGTAAATGGACGTATGGCTTTTTTTAAAAATTCTTAGCTTACTTGTTATAAAACCTGTGCTATTTCTACATGACTTTATCTTTTGTTCTATTATAGTAGCAATACATTTTAAGCCCTACTTTATGTTAAAAATCTTCTATAATTTTGTGGCGACTAGTGTTGCTCAGCTCCCTGTTCAGTTTGACTGGTTTGACAGAACTTGTGAAAAAAAATTCCGGTTTACAACAACCCAAGCTCAATTTTTTTTCTCTAACCCAAAGAAGGTTAGGGATTTTATGTAGTTTAAGGGTAAACTTATTGTTCCGCAATGTTCATGGTCTGAAGTGCAATATAAATTAAACTCTAAAACCCATAAAACCATAACCCTAATTTAGGGTTAATCCTGATTTATTTTTTGTGATTTTTGCCAAAATTTCACTTGAATTCCCAGGTGTTAGGCAGCTTGTGCTCTTAAAAATTTGTTAATGAGGTTTTAGATTGTCTTTTGTTGAAAGTCACTGATAAGAGTTCTCGTGTCATATACTATCTGACTCCTCAGGTATTTATCTCATCCTGGTTTAAGAAATATTTCCATATCCCACGATGCTTGTACTTACTCCCCAAATAGCATAGTTATTAATAACAACCCTTGTTAATACCCTGGGTAATAACTTGCTAAAGATATATGATCAGTGAAGGCATGAATAAGGTGACCTTGAATAGGCAAAGTTCAATGTTGGCAAATACGAAGACCCATTTGATTTTAGGGTATGTTTTGAGTGCATGTGAACATTCGCTTTTAGATACGTGTTTGGATCCATCTGTCGGACTCCAAATAGACCCAAACACTTATCCAAAATTGTATCCCAAAATGCCCTGTGAACGGCCCCTAAAACAAAACCTGTAAGATTCAATTTAAATATTAGTTTTAAAGGAAACCTATCAGGTAGTTTCTCCTACCATGTCTGAGAGCAGGATGTGATAGAGGGAGAGAAGCAAAGCTCTGTTATATTGGTTTATATGATTTGGAGCATGAATTCTAAGGAAAAACCAGAGTACAGAACTCCTAGGACAGATGTAGGAGGTCTGCTTATTTGCTCATACAGGCGGATTTACAGCTTCCCTTGTGTCAGTGCATGTATAAAAAGCTGTCAATCACCATGTGTGGGTGGGGTAATCCAGACTCTGTCTTTCCTAAAAGTCCTGTCAGGTGTGGGACTATCACTCCCATCAACTAGCACCAATAAACCCTATAACGTACCTGTGCATTCCGCACATATCTTAACTTTATTTCCTAAAAGTCCTGTCAGGAGTTTCTGCTTTTTGTTCAGAATCTTTGCTCCAAATCATATAAACCTATGTATCCCACAGCTCAGCTTCTCTCTCTGTTACACGTGGCTGTCAGAGATGACCACATAAATAACCTGACTGGTTTGAGGTTTGATTTATGCAATTTCTGCATCTGCAAAGAAATATGCTTGGCAGCAGTATTTGTCTATTTTTAACAGCGTGTGAGATGTGTGTATTTTTATTTCTGTAGTATTGCTTAATGGTGTTATGGCAGACTGTGCCTTTAATATGAAACAGACCAGCTAATTGTGTTGAGAGATGCTATTGTTGGCTGACTTTCTACAATGTAGTGATAATATGTTGGTTATGAGATATGGTTCCAGCTTCAGAAACCCACCCTGATCAGCTGTTATTACCATACATTTTCTTTCTAGCTGTTGGGTTCACCAGAACTAGGTTTGCAGTGACACTCTGCGTGAGCTTATAAAGAGGTTCCTAGCACGACCTTCTCCGTGCCGCCTTAAGCATAGACGGACAGTTGGACTGGGTGATGGCAATAACACCACCCCTTTTAATATTGCCAATACCAAAAATAAAATATTCCAATAAAACCTAACTTTTAATCCAAATACATTAAAATACTATATGTAAAGAATATTCCAAAATATGCCAATGGTCACAAAACAAAAAGGGACCCACCACAATCAATATTAAACATCGAAGTTGGCAACAAATATGAACTTAGTGGAGAGCCTATCATACCCTAGTCTAACAAACGGCGCTCTGCGGGATAAGCGTCCTGATAAGGACGGTTCCACAATCTAAACTCCTCAAATAATTATCCCTTCAGTCAAAAAGTGAGGATATAAAGACCAACCAGAAGTACAAAATCAATAAACTAACCTTTGTAGAAAAGTATCAAAAAACACATAGCATCAAAGATAACAGAATGCAAAAAAGATCCCACCTACCATCCAAACGCGTTTCCCGCTGCAACCGCAGAGTTCATCAGTGAGTACAGCAAACACACGAGGCTGGAGGGTAGTGTATCCTCCATGAGAGAAGTGCCCCTCACAAATGACCCCTTTTAATATTGGCCTAATGTTGGATTTTTTCCCCTAGATTTGATGAGCTACAGCTGCAATACAAATGATTAAACCCCCTTGTAAATTAGGCTTATTAACAAATTGTCCAAACTTTCAGCTGTTGGTGAAAAAAGAAACTACTGTGGTCTATGAACTGCTGCAGGGTCATGTAAACGATCAACATGACCTCCTCATTTTATTTTGTTTCATTTTCCTTTTTTAAAACGTCAAGGACTGACAAATGTTTTTTTAAAAATGTAAAAATACCATTACAATGGCTTTTTTTTTTATTATTTGGAAAAGACACTTGTTAGTTGAGTTGTGCTATTTACATTGTTGTGTCTGATTTGTTTTCGCAAACAGCTGAAAGTTTGTAAATTTTGCAAATAAACCTTCTTTTCAATGGTGGAGAGAGAGGGGATAATTATGATTGCAATGAATGTTTAAAAAAAAAAAATAAAAAGAGCTCACCATCTTGGTGGCTGATACAAGGCCTCCTGTCCTTCCCCACATACACACCCTTCCAAAACAATGTACCTTCATGTTGAATTACCAAACGGGTGACATACATAATGTATGAACACTTTTGCTTGACATTGACGTTTTATTACATTTTCTCTCATTATATAATTTTTTCTTTAGATTTCACCCTTTTATCATTTAAATGAGAAAATGGCTTTTAACCCAGAGCAGTATTTAGTATTCACAGTTAAATTCACAGTACGCGTGGGCCCATTCAATGCTAAAAATTAGTGCAGAATAAAGCATAAATATGAATGACGTCTGTTTGCTTAATACTGTAGTGTTTTTCTGCCGTGCTGCTATATGAAGCAAGGGGCAGCTAATGAATATGTAAAGCGGTTTATATCTATTTTTCTGCATCACATTAGCGCCATTAATTATTGCTTTTTCTTGAAATGTGTTTCTGTTTAGAAGAAAACCGTAAATAATTAGGAGCTATTTTAGTTGGCTTTGTGATTTGTGTAGAACAGGAAATGTTTAGTTATTATATAGGAAAAGCCCTGAACTTATAAATTTGCTAGCTGCCGCCATGTATAGAACATTTTTAGGTACAGAGCTCCCTATTTATGATAAAAGTGGTCTTCTGTGTTCTTGAGATGTATACATCCTAAAACCCTTCTGGGTTGTTTTTAGATTTGTAATGGGAATTATTTGCACCTAATATGATGTGTGGATTTACCCTATGGATTTTGCTCCCTATGTGCTGCGGATTTAACGCTTGCTTCATTTAAGTGGCTAAAATCCATAGTGAAAATTTGTGACAAATTGCAACACAGCTGAAATGTTTTGGCATGGAAAATGTACATTGCAAGTCATTTTCTTGTGGAAACCATTTTCAGCATGTGGATGATATTTGTAGATTTTTTTTTCCACTTGACAGATTATGTATTTCATATGTTAATGGATAAAATACACATCTTTTCCATCTTGTGCAAAGTCATCTTAAAGGGGTTTTGCCACGAATGACGTGGGAAGTTTGTAAAATAAATAATAAACATTTTCGCAATGCATCGTTATTAAAAATTCTGCACCGTTTTTGTCTTAGCTGCTCCTTTAGTGATCCATTGTTTACAGCCCCATTCCATGTGATATGAAGGGCTCAGAGGGTTCTCATCTTTGGTTCCACATGCTCAGACATCAGCTCTCCTCTCAGGCAGCTACTGAGTGTTCAATCCCCAGGTGCTGTCATTCTACCCCTGTCCTCTGTACTCCTTAGTAATTAGTAAAACAGTGCAAATAAATGAAAAAAAGAAACATCCATCAGATATGTGCATTGAGAAATAAAATCCACAGGTTTGGCTCCTGCTGGGATTTGAAACTAGGACCGTTGTGCTGTGAAACAAAAGCTTTATCTTTGAGTTAAATTGTAGTTACTCACAGCTCTATACATAAACAGACCTTTCTTTGACTAGAGAGGGGAAAGGCATGGTGATGTCATCCTGCTGGGTCACATGATCTACAATTCAAACAAATCGCACACGCCCCCTCCTGAACACACAGAGCTGGATGCAGGAGGTATGAAATGAGATCGTGGCAAAACTCCTTTAAGGATAGATTTGCACGTAGGAGATTTATCCACCCTAAGTCTGTCATGGATTTTGGCACAAAAGCACAGCAAAACCACAAGATCCATGTCCTAACTGCAGATATTACCCCCTGCTACATTATAAGGACTAAAATTTGCAGTGAAAATCAACTGAAATTGACATGCTGCTGATAGTAAAATCTACACCACTGGTAACCAAGTCTTTATATGGAAAATGAGAGGTTTGCAGAAACACATTTATGTGTAGTACACTGTAGATTACATGTTACCTGCCTATCAACAGGTTAAATTTGCAGTCAAGCTACATATGCATTTAAAGTCACATGTGGCAGAAATTTATATGAACGTTCCATTCATCTGATTGGAGTTTACAGAAATCTACCTACCTGCTGCAGAAACAACCCCATTCAGATGAATAGAACTGATTTTTAATCAACAAGTTTCTACAGCAAACCTGCCAGGGGTGAATATAACCCATTATTGCACATTTAACTTTGTCATACCGCATTTCCAGAAGCAAAGATAATCCTAAGGCTACGTCTACACGGCAGTGATTTAGTGTCAGATTTTTAAGCGGATTCGGTATTTAAAAACCACAAAAACCCGACTGTATAATCATCCCCATAGACCTCTATAGAAAATCCGAGCTGTAGTCTACACACCTTGGATTTTCTGAGGTCGGATTTCAAAATCAACGTTTTTGAGAAAAACTTATATATCACTTGAAAACGGTGGATTATAGTACTGATAGACTGAAAACCGCGGCAAAAAAAGTGACGGAAACAGAGTGTAAAATACTAATTAGAATCCGACTAGTATTTTGTCCTTGCTGTGTAGATGTAGCCTTAGACTGTGTCCACACGACTGAGGCTATGTCTGAACCCCACTGGATTTTCGGTGGATTCAGTATTTAGAATCCTCAGAAAATCCGACTGTATCCAGTGCTGTGTAGACCACAATAAAAAATCAATGCTGTAGTCTACATAGAACGGACTTTTCCGGTCCGTTTTAAACTCTGCTGGATTCCCGCAGATTTTCAAACCTGTTGTATCTTCTGAAGAATTGCCATCTGATTCACGTACATTCAAAGTACATGACCTGACTGCAGATCCGAAAACATACCGCGGTTTTTAACACAAAACCACACAAAAATCCATGGTCCAACGATGTTAAAAAGCGTCAGATTTTTTATGCCATTTTAACATTGCTGTGTAGACATAGCCGAAGGCTACATGTACACGGTACTGGTTTACTGTTTTGATTAAGTGGATTCAGTATTTAGAATCCACAAAAACCCAACTTTAAATCATCCCTATAGAATGCAATAGAAAATCCGAGCTGTAGTTCACACAGCTCAGATTTTCTATTGTCAGATTTCAAATCCGAGCAAAATAATTTGAATATGTTCTATAATTTGTTGTGTTTTACTTGAAAACAGCGGAGTATATTCCTATTTAATGTTAATAAGCTGGCTGAAATCCGAAAATCGACTGCAAAATTTGTGCAAAAAAAAAAATGCAGTAAAAAAAAGGAAAACTGATTTTAAGATACCGGTCGGATTCTATAACATAATCTGATGGTATTTTACATTTGCTGTTTAGATGTAGCCGAAGGACAAATACTGTAGGAGTCTGAATCCGTTTTTGCACTGTAAAATCTGAGGATTTTTGGATTGGGTTTTTGTGTAGGGATCTATCTACACAATAGATACCCCTACAGATGACTCCTATAAATACCCTCACAGATCCACCTAATTATCTAAATGTATGTAATCTATATAAATTTACTATTGAAGTCAATGGGAAGGCTAAAAACCAAATGTGAAAAGTCCCCAAAATTCTGTTCAAAACCATTGCTAAAAACCGCTCACTTTAATTTCTGCTCTGTTTTCAGCCTCCATATTGACTTCAATAGTAAATTTTTGTCAAGAAACTTGGAACATGCACAATAATTTGCCGGGTTTCACTGGAAACCTGGCTTATTATTTTGCATGTTTCAAGTTTGTTTGCAAAAAACAGCAGATTTTCTATTGAGGTCTGTGGGGATAGATTTACACTTGGATTTTGACGGTTTGCAAATTTGAAAACCGTGTCAAAATCAGACTGAAAACCCATGCCAGGTAGACATACCCTTAGGCTTTTAACAACACCAATTACAAATATTTATACAAAATTATATTTTTCTATATTTACTGGCAATAAGATTAGTCACATTGATATTAAACAGGCTATTTGATACATATTTTCTTTAACTATGGTTTGTACTTGTGTAATGAATAAGCCTTTACACAAAAAGGAGTCAAGAGTAAAAATAAAAAGACCCTTTCACGAATTTTATGAAATCATGTAACTAACACAACTTTGGTGGTGATCTACCGTGAATCCACTGTCATGTATGGGCAGTTTTTCTTAGCGTAAAACTGATATTTTTCTTCTCTTAGGCTATGTCTACACTGCATCAGAGAAAAAACGGCCCCAAAAGCGGCCGCTCTCTCTCTGATGCAGGACCGCGGCGTTTGTCACGCTTTGTGCAAAAGCCGCGGCCGCTTCTCGTTTTCCCGATGTCCCACATACAATAGCATTGTATGGGAAGACGTCAAGAAGACGTGTTGTATAATACGCCGATGCCGAAAGACGGGCAGAGAAAAGACGAGTTGAGTAGACAGCAACTCGTCTTTTCTATTGCCGTCTATGGGACCGCACTGACGATCGTATCTGCGGCGCTTTTAAAAAACGAAAAGCGCCGGAGATACGATCGTAATCATGTGCAGTGTGGACATAGCCTTAAAATCTCCATGTTCCTCCAGGGCTAGATTCACATAAGTCAATAACATCAGCCATTTATATTATCCAATCTATATAAGTCGACTAAAGAGGTATCCTACTTGACACCAGGAACATACATTTCTCTTAGCTGAACCTTTCTTGTGTACATTGGTGTGGACTTCTCTTTTCCTGTTGTTTTCACTTTATTCCTGCTGCTTTGGGTTTACGCCTCCTTTATAAATGTCCACCTGTTTTCTATTACAATTGTCAATTTTTATCTGATTTTCCTCTGTATTCGTATTTCCGCATGTATATTTACATCTTAGTGAGGGTGGCTTTCTTTCGACTTACACCTAGCTCTATTAGGGCTCAATTATAAAAGAAGCTTGCTGCTTAGTGTTCATTTAGTCGTATATGAGGAGTGCCATTACTCTAGCTGGCAAGTGGCGCGTTTCTAAAAATGACTTTTTGGCAGGCTGCTTGCTCTGTTCTAGATCCAATACTTTGTGACCTATTTTTAGGCAAAAACATTGTACATGAGTCAGCTCGATCAAACAGATGAAGAAACATATAGATATATATAATAAATATATACTATTATATATTTTATATATATATATTATATATATATATATATATATATATATATATATAGTGTGTGTGTGTGTAATATTTATAATATATATTATTATATTATATAAGTATGCATATTCTAATCGCCTCACATTGAACCATTTGGCCTGTATGGGTCTCTAGTATTCTATCCTTTATATTTAGTAAATTTAGGTTTTGGCTTCACCTTCTAGGACGGTCCTCAAGGCCCACCAGCAGGTCATGTGTTCTGGCTTTCCTTAGCATTGTACAGGTGTATGCTGCACAGGTAATTTAATTATTGTCAATGCATTCTATGGGAGATCCTGAAAACCTGACCTGTTGGTGGTCCCTGAGGACTGGAGTTGAGTAAGGCTATGTTCACACGGCTTAATTGCGGGACGTATTTCGCCCTGCAATTAAGCCGTGTGAACGGGGGAGTGTCAGAAGCGGGGCGGGGGGGCCGGCAGCCCGCCAGCCCCATAGACATGCATTATTCTCGGCGCGTCTACGCCGTGAATAAATGACATGTCACTTCTCTCCCCGCTCGCCGTATTGTGCGAGCAGGGAGAGGAGACGTTATCCATAGTTCTCTATGAGAACTGTGGATTACCGTAATAACTGGGACTTATTTCAGCCCGTAATTTGCACTGTACGTCCCAGAATAATCCGTGTGAACATAGCCTAACACTGCTCTAGGAGATGTGTTATATCTACTGGAGTTGTTGATGGATTTATGGCATAGCTCCCAAATTTTAGAGATTGCAAAAAGGGACACATCAGGCCATGCCTTTAACCATGCCCAAACACATGACATCACATCAGGACATACTTCTAACCACGCCACACTAACAACAGCATTATACCCACCCCACCTTAACCCCTTAAGGACCCGGCGTTTTTTTTTTTGGTGACACATTCATTTTTCCCTCCTCGCCTTCTGAAAGCCATAACTTTTTTATTTTTCCACTTACATAGACACATGAGGGCTTTTATTTTGCGGGACAAGATGTACTTTCTAATGGTGTTATTCACTATATTATAGAATATACTGGGAAACTGCAGAAAAATTCCAAGTGGGACAAATTGTGAAAAAAAATTTATTTTCCCCATGTTTGTTTTTGCTTTTACGGCGTTCAATCTTCGGTAAATATAATGTATTATCTGTATTCTTCAGGTTATTACGCATCCGGCAATACCAAACATGTAGGGTTTCCGTTATGTTTTGGTACCATAAAAAAATTCCAAACATTTTCTATTTTTTAAATTTGCGCCACGGCGCCATTTTGTGCAACCAATAACTTTTTTGTACTAACACCTACGTACGCCAGTGAGGGGGCATTTTTTGTGGGCTCAAGTGTAATCTTTATCGCTAGCAGTTTGGAATGCATGCGACTTTTTTGATCATTTTTATTTCATTTTTTGAGTGACGTAAAATGACCAAAAAACGCAATTTTGGGGTTTGGAATTTTTTTTCTTCTACGGTGTTTAGCGTACAGGATAAATGATGTTATATGTTTATAGATCAGACTTTTTCGGACGTGGCGATACCAAATACGTGTAACTTTATTATTTTAATGATTTTATTTGTAAAATGGGGAGAGGGGAGTGATTTGAACTTTTAATTCTTTTTTTTTTTTGTACTTTAAAACTTTTTTTTTTTTTACTGTAACATTTAGTCTCCCTATGGTGCTTGACCACTAGGGGGCGCGATTGTTAATACAGCCTAATGCATTGCATAGGCCATGCATTAGGGTGTACAAAGATGGCGGTTTCCCCACTTCCTGTCTGCGGACGGAAGTGGGGCAAACCGGCCAGTGTAAGTGATGGAAGCCTTCACAGGGCTCCCCACCACCGTGTCCGGTCGTCGGATCGCGCCGGTGCCGATGACCTTAACGATTGGTGCGCGGCACTGATCGCCGTTAATTCAGACGCCGCGGCCATCTTTGCCGTGGTGTCTGATGGGTTAAACAGCGCCAGCGGGCGGAGCCACCCGCCGGCGCTGTTACTGCTTGGTGTTAGCGGAGCGATCCCCCTGCAAAGCCTCTTAGCGGCCCTGGGACGTACTCATACGCCCAGGGTCGTTAAGGGGTTACAGGGGTTGTATCACTACAAAGATCATGTCTCAGATTATGGAGACAGGAAAAATAAGCACTATTGTAATTGGGTTGCATTACCTCAGTCACTTGATTTAGCAGATATGAGCTTTTCTGTAAATCTGTATTCTGTTTCTGCTACTGCTGGTTGGGACACGCCCACTGCACTGTGATTGGCTGGCTGACATTTCATTCAGCCCATTGGGATACGCCCCCAAACAGGAAATACCCCAGCCACGCCCCCTGTGCTTAGATTGGCTGCCTGCACACTCTGCCTGCACACTGGGGCAGATTTATCAATAGTGTCTTACTTTTAGACAGTGTAAAGTTAGACTAGACAGTTTTATAATGCACCACATTTATCATAGTGTTGATAAATCTGGTGCAGGTTAGAACTGTCTAGTCTAACTCTGTACCACAATTAAGTTGTCTAACTTTCACACCAGAAACGCCGACAAAATCTGGGCGCATTTTTGGTCGCATTTAAGCCACGCCCCTTCCCCGTGAACCACGTCCCCTTTTACGAGGCCACGCCCCTTTTGTCAGACGATGCGGGTATTTGTCCTGTGCCGTGGGAACGCAGCCAAAGTCTCCACTTCAGTCACATATTGATGTTTTTGTTTCAAATCCATTGTAGTAGTGAATAGAAGTAAAATTCTGAAAATTTTGGCACTTCTGAACCCATTGGTATCTGTGTATATACTATATATATTTGTTTCTCTGATCCTCAGCTAGGGTATGTACTGCATTTATTTTTATTGCATGTTGGTAGCTGCAGCTCTTTAATGTTATATACAGTAAAGTATGGTGACTAACTTGTATCTAGTTGTGTGTAGTAACCTTTTATTTAGGCTTAGAGAAACTGCCCTTGGTTAATTATATGTAATTTGGCATGTCGACTTTCATGTGTGTGCCTCTTAATCTTACATGCAAATCTTTTTTTATGTGTAATTGTTTAGCTAAATGAAGCTTTATACCGTTCTGACAAGGCGTCTTGAGTGACACCAATTCAACTTTTTTCTTTCTCTAACATCACAGATATTCCGCTTTACAGAGAAATTGGAGTAAATACTGTAATTTTCCATTAACTCTGTATTTCACTCTGCATGTATACAAGCCTCCTTCATTCCCACCAGGCTTGTACGCTGATCCTGCGTGTCCTATCAATTATTATGTTGTTCCCTGTGGCTTTTGACATTTTGCCTGTGGCACCCCCTTTAATCTGCCTAAAATATAGCATTTGCTAGAGGAAATGATCAACATTTATATTTAGGTATCACAAGTTAGTTTTTAAACTGAAAATGTAAAATGAGAAATCATCTTAGAGAATACAATTGTACCTGAGTAAACTGCTATATTAATTTATAAATGTATCCTCCATCCTCAAAATGGCTTAGAGCGTCTGTATCCCGCATCATTTGGGGATAAACAGGAAAGTTGAAATCTCTGCAGTACAAACATTCAGATATTTTGCAGTTGCTGCTAAGAAAATATTTTGTAACATTTGTCAGTGCTAAAAAAAATGTGTGTTTTGTGGTTTTATAGAGGAAGAAGTAAACCACCTTTATGCTATGGGGGTGAAGACATCCAGGCAGTGAAAAAATTTTATGTCTTTTTGTATTTTTATCCATTAGAAAACTAGTTGAAAAGTACCTTAACCAGTTCCTACATTTTTAGAAAGTTGACCGATTAGATTCAGTCTGAAAAACAATATTTGGAAAGTAATGACGATATGCATTGTCTTGTGTGTGTTCTATCCAACGTGGGTGGACAAATCAAATATGTCCAAATAAATAATTGACCCCCAACAAAAAAAAGATTCACAGTTCTTCCTATTCCCATGTAGGAGGCTGTGGTCATGATTCCTTTGGTTCATAATTTGTAAGTTGTGGTCACTCACGAGAAAATGGCATGTTAACTGGAAAACCAAAAAGGGAGGAGTTCTATAAAGGTAGGTCCACACTTTTATTTTTGAAGTGTGGTAATAGCGCAGAATACACAGCTGAATACCTCTCTGATTCAGTGCGGGTTTTGGTCATTGAATTTGATTTTCAGAAGTTGTTTGCAAGCCGTTTCCAGAGATTAATGTTAGCCTCTATATACTGGAGACTGTTTTAAGATTTGACATGTCGGTTCTTTCTCAACGTATCTTTTTTCAGCGCTAGAAAAAAAAAAGACATGCAATGAAAAAAACTGTCAACTGCCCAGCATTCCCATTTTTCCATTGAAAACAGTGTGAGTTGGTTTGCTGTTGGTTTTGGATGCGGTTTCTTTTTAAGCTTGAAATCTGCCTCAGAAACAACGTCCAAAACAGTCAACCTACCCCAACAGTCACCTTGCTCTTGACAAGTTAACTGTTGTGTTTGTCCACCAGTGATATCAAATCCAAGTTTTTGGCTGCTGTGTTGTGTACCTTTTTATTACAACAACTATTAACACAGGGAACCTACTGCACAGTAAACAAAGTAGGCAAAGTAAACACTGAGGGCCACATGTATGAGCCTGTTTAGGTCTAAAACTCACATTTTTGCCCATAGGTTACTATGGGCAAAAGAGTGATTTTTAGACCTAAACGGTTTCATACATGTGGCCCTGAATCTACCCAAGGTTGGTAGGCCAACACTCGTGATGATCTTCTTTTCGGGTAATTTCTGCTCAGCTAGCAGAGGTGGATGAGTGGCTCCCATAGTACTGGATGTACGTACCTCCTGAATAGCTTATTAGCTGCTGGGCATGCACATTGCTTAGGAAATAGGTGCATCTACTACTATGGAAGCTCCCATAGTACTGGATGTACGTACCTCCTGAATAGCTTATTAGCTGCTGGGCATGCACATTGCTTAGGAAATAGGTGCATGTACTGCTGTGGAAGTCACACTTCGCCCTCCTCTTATGTTGCATCACACTGCATATAGAAGTGCAACGTTCCAATCTTGGAGGGTGATATGTGGCTCCTGTATAGAAGAAGGTGGATTTTCGAGGGAATAATTATTTTTTGTTTCTGAAAACATAGTGGTGATGAGGTGTTAGCCCAAACAAGTTTGGGAACCTGTGCTTTAACCTATTTATTTACAGTTAGATTTTTAAAAATTCAATCTGTATCACTAAGGCTGTGTTAACACCTTGCTTTTGGCTCTTTTGCAGGTATCTGTTGTGATACTATTCTTCACGACTTTCTATCCTGGCAGAGCCATAGAAAACCATCGAACAAATGGATTCTTATTTCCTGAACATACACACTTTTTTGCCAGACACAAAAATGTGGTCTACAACACTTTTATGTCTGGCACATACATTCAGGAACTACAGCAAACATTTGCATTATTGTTGTCTATAGCTCCACCACTGTGTATTGTTTTCTATAGCTCCACCATGGTGTCCTGAAAAATACCTTCAATGGAGCCAAAAATGTGGTGTAAACAAACTAATATTGATTTACCAAATGTGCCTGTTCCCTGTTGCAGCTTAGTGTTTTATGCCCTTATATCTTTATTTCCATTGATACCAGAGCACTAGGTGTGATTTGGTTCTTCATTGATTTTTTCACCACCGTTTCCTTACAGCATTACATAGACTTGACATTTAACTCCACGTTTTTTTTTCATCTTATTCTATGCCCACTACACTTTTCCCTTAAAAGTGTTGTGGGCAACTTGCAACAATTGCAAGAGTTCATCTGTGTTGGAATTTCTGCAATTGTCTCTTGACTTCTAGAAACATTGAAGGGGGTTGTGAAGCCAAAGTAGCTGATGAGCCCTTGCTGTATCCATCACATATCCAGCACGAGTCTGCCTAGCTTGATAACATTCATTTGTTTGAGCGCTCATAGGTTTTGATATTACATCTGCTCCAACATCCATTTTCAAACACGTTGCCGTATGTTCTGTTCAGGATTCTTCTTCACGCTATAAAGATTCTCACATTGTTTGCTCATAATATGGCATTTCTATCACTAATACTAAAATATTATTTGCTGGGAAAAAAAAGTTGTTGATTGATATTGTAAGTAAAAAGAAATGATCTGACATCCTCAGTGAGGCAACAGCCTACCCTTCAACTCATTTACAATATGTCAGATTTATTTTTGGTGGGGTTTAGATTTTGCCTTGAAATGCAGCAAATCTGAACTATCAACTGTCAAAAAAAAAGCTGTCAGTGAGTTTGCTTGTTAGGAAAATTGGTGCATACTGTTTTATTACCATCTATTTAACGGTAAACATCTTCCCCACCACTCGCTTGAACATGCCTGGGTGATCAAAGAAAATCTAAACGCGAGGCTGTTGAAGGTACATCATTTAAATAGGATAAAAGCTGATTTCACTTGGTCTTTTTCTTTCATTTTTTACATCGTAAAAATAACATGACAGGAAAATGGCTTGATAAATTTCCCTAAAAATTTTAGTAGTTAGTTTTCTGTTCCCGAAATATCAATGTGCGGAACCTGAGAGATTCTAACATTGAAATACGAGTTTTGTCCTCTGGGCATTTACATTGCCGCAAGATTAGGCTTGTTCTGAAATATATTTATGACATGCCAAAACATCACACAAGCGCTGAGACAGATCAATGACACATATTCCTGGCTCTCTTTAAATATGTAGGTAATCTTGTTAAAAGAGAATGTTTTAGAATTGCATGCTATAATTTGGATGTATTCTTAAATAAGATGCAGTAAATGGCACTCACTTCAGCTCCTATTAGTGAAATAGTAGTATCTCGGTGGCAAATCACTTGAAATCACATTTACATGCAGCCTACGGTTAACTCAAAAGATAGGACTTGTCATTTTTATTCCACTTTTATTAGATGTTCTGGGGCAATATGAAATGTTCTGTCCACATGTGTGGTGACTTTTGTCAATAGGAATCTCATGGTATGGAGATAGGTTAGCTCCATTCCAAGAAATACTGTGCCTTGTCTTACTGGAGCAATTGGAGAATACACCAGACACGTAGTATGAATCTTGGATATTTAAAGGGGTTGTCTCACAACATCCATACACGCAAAAGGATATGGGAAACTGGTATATACACGAATCCCAGAGATACACAGAGAATTCAAAATATCAAGGCAAACAAAACTGTGTATTTTTTTAAAACTTAACTTTTACTAGATGCACTTAAAAGGAGGAAAAACAAATCAAATTACATAACTAGCTAGCTAGAAAAACAACCTTAAACCCAACGGTGGGATTCGCTTTGGGAGGGGCAAAAAATGCCTATACTAACGTCTACTAGACGTGTTAGTGTTAGTATAGGCATTTGTTGCCCCTCCCCTCCCACAGCTAATACCACCTTTTGGTTTTAAGGATTTTTTTCTAGCTAGCTAGTTATGTAATTTGATTCGTTTTTCCTCCTTTTAAGTGCATCTAGTAAAAGTTAAGTTTTAAAAAAATACACAGTTTTGTTTGCCTTGATATGTTGTCTCACTACATCGATTCATCTTACCTCAGTCCTGTTTTCTCAATTTCATTTTTGAATTCAGGAGCATTTACTGGCCTCTACTGGCTACTCAAGCTGCTGAGGACAACAGGTCTGTAGCTATAGCAACCAGTGCTGGCAGCCTATCATGAGAGATTGAACAGGTCTGTAGCTATAGCGACCTGAGGAGCTGGTGCAGTCCATGCAAGAGGCGATATCTCAGAATAGGTAGGATGCTGTTAATGGACATATATTGCAAAGTGACTTGTTTTTGCAAGATCTTTAACATAAAAACATTCCTTGTAGTGAGACAACCCCTTTTAGAGGGAAGTGATCCACGTCTTCCTCATAGTGAATCCATGTGAAAGTAATGGTGATGCTCGCCTCTATTTTTTTGATGGCGGCTCAGTGGATGGATTTGAAAATATATAATGTCCAGCACTTGGTAATAGGTGCTAGTGGAAATGAGTATTGCCACTCAAGACAAAGTACCAAAATGATATAATTGCACAGCACACTGAGACTCTTATGTTACCAGGATAAGAGTCTCATAATATGGATATAGGTTAGCTCCATCCCCAAAAAAATACTGTGCCTTGTCTTATTGTAGCAATCGTAGAAAGCACTGTACACCTAATATGCCTCCTTTGCCCTCCTTTTTCGGCCATCATCATATTCCATACTGGGCCTACAGTCTCCACACATCATGGGATCTATTTAAAAAGGTTGTTATGCCAAGCGAAAAGTCTATGCAGAAGATCACATTGTCCCAGACTACATATCCTCCTTCTTGTAATTTGTATGGAATTTATTTACTGTAACCTATAAATTGTATTCACAATATTCTTATAATTATTGCACTTTAAAATCCAAAAAACCCTGGGGTGGGATGTGGAATTTGATTATTTTGGTGCAGTAGATGGATCTGTCATCTTACAATCAGCAAATAGAAGACCTTGGCACTTCATTAGCACTGAAGAAAAAATAGTACTTATGTTTATGCACACATTCATAGAATACAGTGCAACTATCAGAAAAACAGACATCATTGGGTATGTAATAAGAAAAAGACACCACTAGAATGGAGTCCTCTTCAGTTCATGACCTAGTTATCCTCAGCAGGGTGCTGCACGTAATCACGTTACACCTGACCTTTCTCCCGCCTTTCTACTACCTCCATATATGATCTTAAGATGGCTCCGTTCTAGCTGAAGCGTCTTCTCGTCTGGATTCTTCTTTCTGATCCAGTCATCCCTGTTTTTTTGGTGAATTGCTCTGTATTCTAGGAGTGTGTAAATACACACCTGCACTTTTTTGCTTCCTCAACATTATTGGCATGCCATGGTTTTCTATTTGCTCCTCACAGTGAATGACATGCTGCTGTGTAGTGTCGCAATTTCATTTCAACATCAACTGAAGTGACCCAAATTTTTCCAGAAGGTCATCACACACTGCATCCAATCCAAGGCCTGCCAGAGTGGCAAAACGAGGCATCTTAGATATGAGTTAGGGTATGTTCACACAACGTTTTTCAGATCTGTTTTTTCTGACCCAAAGCGGATCCAGAATCTAACAATGTGCAGTGTGATTTACATTGTTTTCAATGTAAAACACGCATCTCCGTTCAGACGAGTGCTGCGTGTTTACTTGTGTCTTTTCAATACGTTTTTCGGGTCCGTTTTAAGAATTGACATGTCAAGTGAAATCTCCATAGGAAAAAATGGGGTGCGCTTTTGGAGCCTGAAAAACGGATCCAAACGCACAACATACTGTTGGGTACGTTTTGGATACACTTTTGATCCGAAAAGCGCATCCGAGAAACGCATTGGATTAAAATTTGAATTGTAATACATTAAATCGGCCCCTAGAGGTCTCATTTGATCTAGAGCAGGGGTGTCAAACTGCGGCCCTCCGGCTGTTGGGAAACTACAACTCCCATCATGCCCACTGTTATAGATTATATAAATGCATACTGGGAGTTGTAGTTTCATACCAACAGGAATGACAGATTCTGTATCCCAGAATCTCCAATGGAATAAATAAATAATAATCAAAAAAAGAAATTATCCCATATCTAAAACCTAACTTTTAATACATAGTCACTAAAAAAATTCTTATAGCACACAAAAATAGACAGGATCACACAATGTGAGACATCTCACCAACCGGCTTCCTGTGAGCCCCAAAAAAAGAGAGAGGGGGATATCCCCAAAATGTGGAATAGGGAAATACTCACCCTAAAGCTCACTGTAAGCCCTTATAGAGTGCCTCCACATTTTGGGGATATCCCCCTCTCTCTTTTTTTGGGGCTCACAGGAAGCCGTTTGGTGAGATGTCTCACATTGTGTGATCCTGTATATTTTTGTGTGCTATAAGAATTTTTTTAGTGACTATGTATTAAAAGTTAGGTTTTAGATATGGGATAATTTCTTTTTTTGAGTTGTAGTTTCCCAACAGCTGGAGGGCCTCAGTTTGACACCAGTGATCTAGAAGAACTGTTTAAACTTTAGTAACCTAATGACCCAATCGAGGGAGCTAACAACATTTTACATGTGTTTCAGATGAAGCCCAATAGAGGGCACTTCCAGCATTTTACATGTGTTTAATCTTATCACTTTTTATACTGTATGTATTGAATTATATAAAAGCAGTTTCTTAGTATAGAATAGGTGTTTAAATGAATTTATTAGTTAAAACTTCTATAATTTCATTTTATACTAAAAAAAAAAACTGCTTTTATAGGCTTGGTAGGAAAAACATGTAAAATGCTTGCAGTGCCCTCTATTAGGCATCCTCTTACACTACAACTAAACCACTTTCCACTCTAAGTGAAAATGTAGGTCATTAAGTTAGTAAAGTTCAAACAGTTCTTCTAGATGAAATGTGACCTCTAGGGGGGTCGATATATATAAGGATCCGAAAAATGCATTCAAAACGCATCCAAAATAGCATCAGCTGCTGCGTTTTTGGATCCGTTTTTGGGATGCAGTCTGGATGCAGTTTTCAATGCGTTTTTCTTCTAGTGAAAAAGGATCAAAAAATGAATCCAAAACGGCATGTGAACATACCCTTAGATTCCTATTGCCTCATCCAAAAGGAATCCTGCCCACATCTGATGAATAATATATCTTGTTTTGCCAGTCTGACCAGTAAGGTAATGATTAGTTGCCGGTAATGATGATGATCTGGCAAAATTTGGGTCAAAACCAAATCCAAAGAGTTACACTACTGCTGTATATGCAGGAAGGAGGTAGGGGGAGCGATCTCCTCATGAATACCACAGACTCCAAAACAATGTCTCCGGTGTATTCTCCGACCAATTCTACTAGTGACACGATATTGTTTGGTGACGAGGCGAGTGGAATACCTTCATTTACTTTAATTAATATGATTGTTGGTAATATGTTAGTTTAAATTCTGGATCTAAAAACTAAGTTGTGCCAGATGCAGCCCTCACAGCAATATTGTTTTGGCGTCAGTAGGTGATGTTGGTAGAAAAACAGGACAACCTGCTAATGTTATGGGCTGTGCGGGTGTAAGTGATGAATAAATATGTATGAGGAGGCTCAGGCGATGATTTACAATCGCTGTGTTTGTAAACCTGAAGATGGTGTGTTGAAGCTATAACACATTGAGATTTGATATTTTTCCTTTCCCAGGCTTGGGAAGTAAACTGGAGCACTCTTCAGTAGTCTGCAGTGCCCTGTTGTCCTACTGTATATTGGTAATAGTAATTTCAAAACTATGGCTTATTCAGGGTTTTCTCAAGGTTTTCTAATGATCATTTATATACAGATTATATACATACATACATAGGAAACTGTACTATAGTAAATACAGACCCTTTAATGGGTGTTCCCATGAAGGCACGCCTATTACAATATGGCTCAAAGCTAGCTATGAGCACTCGCTACGTATGGCACTTCCATAGAAATGAACGGAAAGGACAGCTGCAAGTGCTGCCCTACTCATTCTGTAATATTTTCTGCTCATAGGTAGTTGACATGTACCGCGAAGTGTCTTTGTGGGAATACCCCTTTAGCTATTAAAGCATGCAGACCAGACGTGCCGAACAAGTACAGACCCTTAATCAGACTAATGAATTAATACTGACCCAAGTCTAGATGTTCTAAAAATAATATAGACCCCACAACAAACCACATCAATTATTGTAGATCCCAGATCAGACCCCTAAATTTAAACCCTGAAACCAAACATCCTTAACTTGTACAGAGACCAAGACCCTATACTATAAGGGTAGGGTTCAGTGGCCTGGTATCTGCATACAAATGAAATCCCACCTGCATGCAGCTGCCAGCTCACGCTCCAGTTTGCCAGTGATATTACGGTTTCACCGACAGACTTGTGCTGCCAGTGGGGGCTTAATGTGGATCTGGACACAGGTAACAGAATGTCAGATCGTAAATTGGTGTATATGAGGTCTTCAACAGCAAAACTTAAATGCTGCAACTCTGCTTGAGGCTCTACTTTTTTGGTTTAAAGGGGTTTTCTCACAACAATCATTAGCTGTAAACATATAGGCAAAGGTAAATGAGCCCTTTTACTAAATACATTGCTGTCCTGATTTTGTTTTGTGTAGGAGATATCTCTTGCTTGTTTACTAGGCTTCCCTATGGTACCAACCATCTCTTTGTTCTTATTGCTTTAGTTCCCCTGTCTGACCATGTTGACTCATTCCCTGGTGAGAGTTATCAGTAAAATAGGAGCTTGTTTATCTGTTATTGACCTACTTAAACCATGTCACTGGCTGAGCTTGGAATAGCAGCGCTAATATGTCAATCACTGCTATAGAGCCACCCACAGCCTGAACAGGAAGTGCGAGTCTGAAGCTGTTAAGAGCTGGCTCTGTAAAATAGCATTGTGAGAACACCCCTTTCAGAACCTGTGTGCATCCCCCTTGTCCTGGCTGTAGACCTCAGATTTATTACATATCTTTTGGGTGTCTGTTATTTTTGGAACCCTAGGCTCTGCTTACTATGTACTCTTCAAATATGTCTATGGGAGGAGACTTGATCTTGTAACCTCTTCTATAGTAGTATAGCTACAATTTAGTTAGACTTGGGGCCAGTAAAATGGCAGAGGAAGGTACATTTATAGGGTATAGTGCCAAGGTGCATATATTTTATTGGAAACTTCCAGCCAGAACTTATCTCAATTCTGTTGAAACACAGTTCTTAGGGTTATATTACCGTTTTTCTGTTGCTAAGGGTTTTTTTTTCTTTTTGCGTGCCCTGAGTTATGGTGCTTTCACATTGAGCGTTCTTTGGTGCGTTTTTGACTTTTTTTGATTTTGCAAAAATACACCGCAATTAATGCTGTGCATTTCTGCAAAAAAAAAAACAACACAGAAAAACGTGCCATCAAACGCGTTAAAACGCTCTGTATGAACGCACCTTTAGGGTATTGTCATATGGCGTTTTTCAAGACATTTTACGATCCGAAAAACGTATTGCGGAAGACGTACCCAAAGTGTGCTGCATGTTTGGATATGTTTTCTATGCAGCAGAGGCGTACCTTATAGTTCTAAATAGGGTGTCTGATGCGTAAAACGGATCAAGAATTGACATGTCAATTCTTTCATCGGATCCATTTTACGCGTCACAAAGACTTATGTTAAACACATATCAGCGTTTCAATGTAAAATCACACTGAACATTGTTGAATACGTTTAGGGGTCCATTTTTCAGTACGTAAAAGTAACCCGAAAAAGTATTCCAAAAATACTGTGTGAACAGAGCCTTAGGGTGCTTTCACACAGAGCGTTTTTGACGCATTTGGACATGTTTTTTGATGCGTTTTTTGTGCAGAAAGGCACAGCAGTTAATGCTGTACATTTCTGCGCAACAAATGCATCTAAAAAGCTCCGTGTGAAAGCACCCTTAGGGCATGTCCCCACGGCACGGGTTTTCGGACGTTTTTTCAGCAGGTTTGCGGTTTTTCAGACCGCCTGAAAAACCGGCCGAAAATGAGCACAATTGTGCTCTATGGAAAAACCGTGCAGCAGTCCCCACTGCACGGGTTTTCCGCCCGGCGGCAAAACATTGAGCAAGCACAATGTTCTGTCCGGTTTTCGGACGGAATCTGTGCTTCTCAATGTGAAGGGGGTGAGCTTTTCTCCACTCATCGCGGAGAAAAGCCGCCCCCCCCCCCGCAGCCGGGGGGACGGGCGCAAAACAGGACAAAAACCGGCCGGTGTTTGTCCTATGCCGTGGGGATGCGCCCTTAGGCTATGTTCACATGGCTTATTTGCGGGACGTAATTACGCCCCGCAATTACGCCGTGTGGATGGGGGCGGAGCGGGTGGCAGGCACCTCGCCGGCCCATAGATTTCATTACCAGCGGCGTGTATACGGCGCTAGAAAATGACATGTCGCTTATCTTCCCCCTCGGCGATTCGCCGAGCAGGGAGAGGAGACGTAATCCATAGTTCTCTATGAGAACTGTGGATTACCATAATGACTGGGATGTATTCCAGCCATAATTCACGCAGTACACTGCGTAATTACGGACTGAAATACATCCCATTTTAAGCCGTGTGAACATAGCCTTAGGCTATGTTCACACGGCTTAACTGCGGGACGTAATTGCGCCCTGCAATTACGCCATGGGGGCGGGGCGTGAGCGGGGGGCCGACACTTCGCTGGCCCATTGACTTGCATTACCAGCAGCGCATAATTCACATGTCACTTATGTCCCCCCGCGGCGTATTCGCCGAGCAGGGAGAGGAGACGTAATCCATAGTTCTCTATGAGAACTGTGGATTACCATAACGAATGGGCCGTTTTCAGCCCGTAATTTGCGCACTTCGGCACGTAAGTACGGACCAAAATACGGCCTATTTTAAGCCGTGTGAACATGGCCTTAGGGTGCTTTCACAAAGAGCTTTTTTGATGTGTGTTTGGTGTGGTTTTTGGATGTGTTTTGTGCAGAAATGTCCAGCAATAACGGCTGTGCCTTTCTGCACAAAAAACACATCAAAAATACAGTTGTGCTTCCTTTCCTTCCAGGGAAATCGGATTACCATTAATTAAAGGACAGCTGTCTTCAGGTGCAGCAAAGCAGGGAGTAAACTGTCCTGTTGAAGGTCTCTAGAACGTGGCATACCACCATTCAGCCCAAAATGAATGACAGAGTCCATGTTCACAGTTAATGACCAGTGAGATGGAGCTGCTTTCGAGCAGATCCCAACACTGGGTAGACTCAAGAGGTTGTATAAATAAATGTGTAACATTATATGATCTCTGCTGTCTGCACACTGCACGCTTGGTGAGTAGGTTTCTGTTGAGAGTCAGGAAGCTGCTGTACATGCTCTCTCATATTGGTATGTGCAGTTGAGTAGGTGGAGCAGTATTTCTACCGAGTACAGTGCGGTACACTGTACATCCAGCTTTCATACACGATAGATTTTCAGTTGAACTAGCACAGCAGAAAGGTTTGATTATCTGATTAATTGCAGGAAGGCTGGAGTGGAAAATAGTTCCCCTGCTTAGTTAGGTCTGTGGAATCTCTGTTTCATATCTTTGTAAATACTACTTCTAACTAAAAAGAAATTATGTACTGAAGAAAGCTAGCCCTGGGCTCTAACAAATACCAAAGACCTTGTAATCTGTGATAAATTATCCTTGTCTTCTGCATCATGCTGCTGTATTTTACCCCCTATTGATAAAACTGAAAAGAGAGGAATCAATTGAAGTTTTTATAGACTTATATGAGCCTATTTTAAATCACAACAGTTTACGGCGCCTTTGAATAGCCCCTTAATAAGTTTCTTCTTCATCCAAAGGCGGCATTTAGTATAAATGTGCTACTGATTGAGAGCAGGCAGTAAACAAATGTATCTTTAACTTAAAGTGGGATTTTATATTCAGGAACACCCTTAATACCATCCCACACAAACATGCACACAATGCCAGTGAAATTAAGCATTCTAGATTCCGGAAGAGAATGCACACTGATTACAGATGCCATTCATTTGCTGAATTATTGCAATATTGGCAAATCTAACCTAGCCATCGTGCACTTTGCAATTTAAAATGGTGGCCCCACTTTATTTCATGTTTTGTAATGAATGTGGCCATTGTGCATACCAATAAATTTCCATTGTTCCTATTTATTAAGGTGTGCATTGGGAGATTGAAGCAGCCATTATAGGACATATTTCCAAATGGCAGAAGAACAACAGGAAAGCTGTAGAAGTTGGATCATGATTTAAAAAAAAGGGTCATTTTAGAGAATACTTTCCTATTCTATTTAAAGGGGTTGTCCACTTTATTTTGTTTGTATTATGTATATAATAAGAAGCTATACATTTTTTTTTCTTAGAATACAAGTATTACAACTTCTACCTCTTTACCCTTTTATACTCCTGTCTAGAACAAAATGGTATTGCCCACATTCCTGTCCATAGTAAGTGACTGACTGTATAGACTTAATGTGGTGTCAGTCATGTGACGTGCTGATATTCACCATATTTTTAAATAATGGTGTAATAATTTTCCACAGACACTGACAGATATGGTAAGATGCTGCTGGAGGTAGTAATACTGGAGAAGTTCTTCTCCTCAATAATCTTCTGCTATCTCGATACCAAGGGGGGTACGTAACCGTTTAGTCTATACAGTTACTCGATGGGAGCCATTACTACACACTGGAATGTGGGCTATACCGGGAATACTGCATTGATATAAAAGTAATATAGGAGTAGAAGTTTTAATACATTTATTAGAAAATTCTGATTTCCTGTTATACACCTAATAAATAACATTATAAATTGAACATCATTCAAAGGGATTGTCTGGTTTGGATAACACCTTAACTGTGCAGTTATAGGGAAATTGTGCTCAAATGTGTTTTTTTTTTATCCGTTTTTTTTTTTTTTTTTTTGCCTAATTACACAGCATTAATTTCCGTGTATTTCTGCAAAAAAAAAAAAAAAAAAACATTCATCAAAAAACGCACCAAAAAAACTAAACGTTTTTTGGTGCGTGTTTTTTTTTTTTTTTTTTTGCAGAAATACACGGAAATTAATGCTGTGTAATTCTGCAAAAAAAAAAAACTGCATTAAAACCGCTGTGTGAAAGCACCCATATGAGTTCAGCAATGGCTCCAATAGTCCTTCATTTGTCTTTGATTACAAACTCTAAAGAGTTCATGAAGCAGATGTATGCATATGAAACAAAGTAGCAAAATTTATTAAAGACTTAAATGATGCTTGAGAAAGGGAGGAGTTACCTCTCAACGTCGCATTCCACAGGTGTGGTACGCTCAGCCTGGTGGACTGCTATTGCCGTGCTACATGCATCACATGGACTCGAATTATACTGTCTTTGGAAGTGTTTCACATTGCACTAGTACGCCGCAGACGAGACTACCAGGATACAAGTATGTTGCATACATTTTTACGCTTGTATTTAAGTCTTTAATAAATTTTGCTACTTAGTTTCATTTGCATACGTCTGCTTCATGAACTGTTTAGAAGCTGTAAGCGGGAAGGGAGAAACCGCTCGGCACAAACGTACATGCGGGTACGATTAGAGACTTTATGCCTTTATTCAAATATATTACCCGAAATTTGTCATTATAAGTTTGATTACAAACTGTCAGCTGTGACTTGCTGCATCGAAACATGACCACTGCAGTCACTGAGTGGCCTAAGTGGTCATGTGCTGCACTGCTTGTATCACAGTCTATCCTGGAATAGCAATGAATTTTTTTTTTATAGCATTTAAACATTTTAAAAATGTATCACATTACAAAAGAAAATTTCAAAGACTGCAAGGTGTAGCATAGCAATATTCTGTATACCACTTATAATTTGTACAACATAAAAACTTGGACAAAATTGTTGGTACCCTTCCATTAAAGAGAGAGAAAACCTCAATGGTCACTGAATGAACTTGAAAATTTTTAAATCGAACAAATTAGCATAAAACTGAAGCTTTTTGACAGGCCCCATCAGCTTTATGTTAACAGATGTAAAAATGAAGCATACAAAGAAAAGAACATTGTACCTATTGTGAAACATGGAGGAGGCTTGGTTATGTTTTGGAGGTGCTTTGCTGCGTCCGGCATGAGGCATCTTGAATCTGTGCAGGGTACAATGAAATCTCAAGACTATTAAGACAGTCTGGAGTGAAATGTGCTGCCCAGTGTCAGAAAGCTTGGTCTTCGTCTCAGGTCATGAATCCTCCATCAGGATAATGATTCAAATCACACAGCTAAAAACATCCAAGAATGGCTGAGAGCAAAGCATTGGACTATTCTGATGTGGCCTCTATGATTCTCGATCTAAATCCTATTGAACATCTTTGGAAGGAGCTGAAACCTGCAGCCTGGAGAAGGCACCTTCACACCCGAAACAGCAGTTTGGTAGTGAAGAGTGGGACAAAATACCAGTGGACAGTGCAGAAGTCTCATTGAGAGCTACAGAAAGCATGTGTTTGCAGTGATTGCCTCACCAGGCTGTGCAACAAAATTCCAAGTTAAGAGTACCATCACTTTTGTCCAAATATAGAGAAAATCCACGGCACTCCTTGAGTTCTTTGTTAAGATAGTGTATTTATTCACACATACTCCGATAACCTGTAATCTATCTTAATTCAGCTTTCTATGTTATACATAATGTATATTAAGAAAAAACAATATAAGTCCCACGGTCTGACGTTTCAGACCTATTAGGTGGGGTGTGGAAGTGGAAGCCAGGAGAGTTAGCTTTTTCATGGAGCACCTGAATGCCTACTTAGGTGTGCGGCGCCATCATCTCTACAGTTGTGTTCAGGCCAGTGTCAAAAGTTTTTGTTTTTTAATTTTCAGTTGAACCACAATTCGAAAGCAATCTCTGATTTGTATTTCTTTATTTTCAGTAAATTTTAATTTTATTTCTTTTGGCAGTTTCAAGTTATTTCAGTGACCATCATGGGTTTTTCTTTAACGGAACAGTACCAACATTTTTCTATACGTGAATATTAATGTGAGGTATTACAAAATATCATGATATATAAGATCACTTATATATGAGTCATACAGCAACCTTGTATATAAATAAGTACTTGCAAATGACAACTAAAAAACTAAGGAAACTACAGAGTGAAGAAGGCAAAAGAACAAAGGACAAGGTGGGGAAACCCGGGGCCAATAGGGTTCGGCTAGGAGAAGGCCCGTGTGAACAGACTTGAGTTTGCTTCTATAGCCAACATGGGAATTCCTCATTATTTTTAAACTGGATCTATACTGTCTAAAGATAAAATGATCAATTTTCCTGGTATCCTTAGCTAAAATTTTTTGGGGTTTATTTTGGTAAGATTATTAGCTTCAATTACCCATTTATATAGGGATGAAACAATAGTGGATTTCCAGTGCCTCCAGGTAAACTGTTTTAGCAGCAGTTGAAAAAATGGGCTTTTAAGATCTTTTTAAGGTAGGTAGCAACTCAGAGATAATAGAAAAAAAAGCAATAGAATGTGAAGCTGATTATGCGGAGCTGTAAATCTTCTAGGAAGTTCAAATATTTTTGCACAAAATGGACAAAATATGGAGCAATTCCACTTTACCGATCATTGTATTAAATGTACTATTGCGCAATGCCAGGAATAACTTTTCAACGGAGGAAGTAATGGGAACTAGTGATACCTTCGGTTGTCATCTAATTTTTTTCTAAAAAAAACCATGCCATTGGTAATAGGAACAAGTAGAATGTCAATTTGTCATCTCTTTGTAATTTTGGATACCAAGTTCTCTCCTTAATTTACTTTGATTTTGGGAATCAAGAGTTTTGCAAAAAGCAATCAAGGTGGCAATGATTGGAACTAGAAAGATTCCAGAGGAGCCTTGGGAAAGTATGTGTGGGGGGGGGGGCTTAACTGATATATGATACAACAGGGCAACCTAACCAAGTCTGGAGCCTGAAAGAGCCATAAAGGAAGGAATGTCACGTATCCATCAGGGTTTGCACTAAAGGAGCACAGTCCTGTTGACGCCATATTGAAAGTAGACCTAACCACAGGTGGAATATGAAAGAGGTGCAAGTTAAAGATAAGCTGTGTGGATATTTTTTGTTTCAGATTGTAAGTAAGTGCCTGATGAGAAATGGAAGCTTAATGGAAGATATTTAACCTTTTAAAGGTTATGTAGAAGATCCGAACCTATATGTTTCTCTCATGAGATGCATAGTAATATGATCTAAAGTCCTGTATCCCTGTGCCCTCCAGCTGTATTTGGCCTGCATAATGTTGCCTCCTGAATGTATGGGCTAGCCATAACCACAAATATTAATAATAAACACATTATGATTATATGTTATACCTGTTTTTTTTTTTTCTAATTACCAGTCTCTTTAATGTGGCAGTAGACATGCCATGTGCAGTCCTTATTGTCATTTTCAGCTTCTTTTCCATTGTAAACTGATACAAAGATTAGTTTTCAACATGTAGGGAACACTAAATGAAGACTTTTTCCAAATATATATTGTTTTGTTCCTTTTTTTTTTTGTTGAAGAGCTACAAATGATTTTATCACCTCCTGAGGGCTTTCTGGTTTCTCTAGTGACTGACATGTTTGTTCTCTCCTGCTGTTTGTCTTATTTGATAGCAAGGAGTGATGTCTTCACACAGGTCTCAGCACAGAACTGCTGGCAGCCTGAGAGCTTGTATGTTATCTGTTCTTTCAGACACTAATTACTACTGTTTACTTTAGCTCTCAAGCTTCTCTGTACCGCAGAGAAGGAGATTGTTTATCTGATTAGCAGAAGTCTGAATACACTGAGCTCATATGCTAATTACAGACAGCTTGACCATGAAGTGACAGGATGCATGAATGAAATACAGTAATGCTGCTTTGCTCTATGAAACATTGAGATGAGACAACCCATTTAATAGTTATGGGAACTCAGTTTTGATTATCACATGGGAACTTTATCATCTTTCTTCCTTACACTATGCTAAGTTTTCATTGTGCCAAGGGTGAACTGTATTATAATCCTTTAAGGAATAGGAATCTGCTAAAAGACGTCTTGTGTATATCCTGTGAAACTGCACCATCTTTAATATGGAAAACTGTTATTGATGCTATAATATAAAATCTCATCCAGGCATCTAGTGCGTGTATTTTGCAGCTCGATTTGCTTGGTGTAAAGAGTGGCTATGTTGCATCTTTTATGAGCTCTATATTCTTTACCAGTTTAAGATGCTGGCGCTTGTTTGGGACTACAGGTCTCAGCATGAGTTTTTCTGTCAGGCCACCTTACAGCAATAGGACATGCTGAGGCTTGTAGTCTGACAGAAGCAGGACACCTAGAGGTTTGTACAGGAGGGACTATAGTACATGTCCTAAGACTGCTGCTTATCATCTATACAGATTGCAGCTGGCAGGATGCCACTAAAGAGCACACACCACAGCTAGTACCTCATTTTTTAATGACACTTGTTTCATAGCAGGACTGTTCTGCCTTGTAATATATTCTGGTAACCATGCAGGTCCTTTTATCTGATGCTCAGTAGGTAGTTACAGTAGAGTTATTATCTTTGCTTGGTCAAAGGAGCCATGCAGAATATGATTCCTTTTTATCATACTTTTCAAGCAGTGGCTCAAAACACCAGCACAAGCCAAACTGTGATCCGGGCACTCTGGAGGTTTCTTGCAGTAGAGGCCTCTAATTACTTTTAGATATTTCTTTTCTATTCATTTTAGGTGCTTGAATCCATCAGGTCAGCGGTTCTTGTGCCTGTTGCCAACAAACCCCTAAAGTGATGGCAAATAAATGATCTCTGCATCGTGCCAATGCAGAGTGAATTAGCTTTGTTTCCCGTCCCCCATCTCTTTCCATGTGATATAATTGTTTGATTAGTAGCATCAATGCTACATTTCTAGACAGTGTAATCATTTTATGCTAATTCATACATTATGGAATGCTGATTTCAACTGAAAGCTTGAAATTATAGTAATAATAAACACTGGTGTAGAAAAGTCTAAATCTTTTAGGTTGGAAAAGTTTAGCAGAGTTTTTGATAAGATCTTATTGTTGGTTGGCTATGTGGTTTCAGCCAATCGCTTGTGTCTAATCTTTCACATACACTTATTTAAAGAATGTGGGCAATGTTCCTGGAAATTTGCTTCTGGCTCATAACTTTTTGGATTGCTTTCTATTGGGGTCTTTTAAAGGGCTTGTTCACCTCATAAGAAAATCAAAGCAGCCACTCTTGGGGCACAAGTAAAGGAAATATTTCTTTATGTATCCTATGCATGAGTTCGTATTGAGTGTTTCACGTTATTGGTTTTGTGATATCTATATGTCCATTTGCAGGAGTGCCATATTCTATTTGTACCTTTTAGGGTTAAGTGACGTGCTCGGGCGTGATGAGCCCGGGAAGTTGTGTTTATAAGGGAAGTTCTGAGAGGTAAGCGGTTGTTACGAATAGGGGCCGGTGAATAGGCCTGAAACGCGTAAACTTTTTTACCTATGGATTTTTTTAATGCACGTTTTATGACCCTACAATAAAAAGAGTGTTTTTCTTCACTACGCCTTCTGGAATCCCTCTATACGAGTGCTGGGAGTCTTCACATTTCAAGCTTGATTCTTTGGACATCTACAGCTGGGTGTCATTTCCCATAAGCACCGTTTTTTAGTGAGGGAAGAGGCATTCCCCGTAGCCAGAAAATCCTCGTGCGAGGACAGGTGGACCATACAGCCCAGGATTCACGGTGAGCGCCACTCTAGTTTTCTTTTTTACTGTTGTGTAAAGGAAACAAAAACCCATACTCGCCTTCCTCTGGTCTTTTGGTTCCAGCAACCTGTCTTCCTGGTCTTCTGTTTTCATTCTGTCACTTCCGAATGAGGATGTCACTAGTGATTGACTGCAGCGATTACATGCCACTGATTTACATCGCCATTCGGAAGTGAACAGCTCCGAACAGTAATTTTAAGTAGGGGCACATGATGATTGAAGCCAGTCCGTGGCTACATCGGTGACATCCCCGTTCAGAAGGGACAGAATGAAAACAAGACTGGGGAGAAGCGGTGCTGGAAGCAGGGACTGAAGGAAGGGGCGTATAGTTTTTAATTTTTACAAGGGCACCAGAAGCTGTGGCTTTGATTTTCTTGCGAGGTGGGCAACCACTTTAAGGTATCTTGTTAAGGATGTTGTTCTGGACGACAGTATCGTAACTTAGAGCACCAAATCACCCATTGATCCCTGCCCTTATCTGGCCCTTTATTGACGGGATGGAGATCTGTCATTTGGCAGAAACATATTTCTAGCAGTTGTGCCAATATCATTTGAAGGATCCAAAGCTGCTCAACCATTCCACAGAAATGTCTTCAGACTGCTCATTTCTTGGTTGTCAATCTTACAAAAGGAGCAAAAAATGGTCCTTTTGTCCATGTAAAGCCTCTGGTGTATGAACAGCTTTAACTGGCCTTCAAAACATGCAAGATTTTGTTTCATGTTAAAGTGTAACCCAAGGGTATAGCTACATGACACTGACAAAATACTGGTCAGATTCTGATTAAAGAATGCGACCGGTATTTTTTTTGTCTTTTGCATATTTAGAGGGACCGTTTGTCCGTTACAGATTCGGCCATCCCCCTAAACATTGAACTTACATGTTTTGCCTTAAAACCGGGCGGAAGAAAGTACATGTTCCAAGTTTTTTAGTCTACAAGCTTTGTAGAGTACAACTTTTGGATTTTCTATTGACTTCTTTGGGGATGGTTGACAGCAGGTTTTCAAACCCGAAAACCATCTGAAAAACGTACTGAAAGCCCTTGCTGTGTGGACATATCCTAAGTATCAGTAAAACACTGCATATGCTACTTATTGTTACCTGTTTGTACGCTATTTCATATTCTCATGTCATGGGCCAATGTAATAGGATAGGAGGCGTTTCAATAGTGGGCAATCATATCACCTACTGTATAGACCCTCAAACTAGAGTTCCCTCTAAATTACATGCATCGGAAAAAATACCCTAATGTCACTCCTCGAGACAGCTGTTGCTCAAGTAATCTGATCAGTGAAAAAGCAGTGCGATAATCTGATTTCTTGTCACTGCCCTGCAGCCTGTCTACAGATTGATTGACTGTTTTATGGTAGCCTGGGTCTTCTGGTCCACAGACTGAGTACAGTGTACTACAGCCTTTATTCTGCTGGTGGCTCTAAAGGGGCAATGGCAATTCATTTCCAAGCTCTTGTCCTGCTTCATAATCTGATTCCTAACATGGGTCATAGAAATCTATGAAAATGTAGTTTTTGCAATGACCTAATGTTTTAGTATCTTACTTTTCTGGCTGCGACACAGTGTATTTAAGCAACATAAAAAGAACACTCCAGGCAAACCTGATATATTGTGTTATTGTGCAGAGTGTGAGGTGGACCATGCTCGACTCAGGTCCAGCAATAGTAGTAACACAATCTGTTTTCCTGCAGTGTTTCTTCAGGTCCTAATAAATAAGTCATTTTTGATGACACATTCCCTTTAACTCCCATTTTTATGTTCAACACATTTTTTAAGAATTTTTGGTTATATTTCTTTTTAATTTTCCATGTCACTTTCATTATTTTTTTAATAATAATTAAGTCCTGCAGTTTTCAATTTGGCCACTAAGCCTAATAACAGTCTGACCCTTCCTGTTCTATACAGAAAGATTCTCAGTTGTCTGCTCCTTATCAGCACAAAGAGGGTCAACCTGAAAGGAGACACCAGTGTGAATAGATAACACAGGATCCACCAGTCACAAGAGGAGATAGTCACAGTTCACCCTTTCACCTCCTTGCACACTGACTTCTTCCCAGGTCACAGAGCATGACTAGAAAACTCTCCTATAGAAGTGAATGGGACTGAGTCCGTCTTAAGTCTCCTATGTGCATGAAGCTACTGTAAAGCATCTCTCTGACTGCTCTTAAAGCAGTGCCAACAAGGCCTAGTGGCCAAAGTGAAAACTGCAAGACTTAAGAATTATTAAAAATAATGAAAGTGATATTAAAAATGTAAAAAAAATCCTAAAAAATGTGTCTAACATAAAAATGGGACTTAAACAATGGCTCATTTTTTTGATGCCACATTCCCTTTAATATGCAACAGATGAGTGGTAAACTTGCTAAAATTTCTGCAACAAATCTACGTCCTGTAAACTCACCCTTTAAATAGCACTAAACTCATTTAGAGATGTCTCTCCTCATCACAGGTTTGCCCTCTATCTTCATGTATCTGCTTTTTACTAGGAGACGAGCAGTTTTGTCCAAGTAGAAATGTATTATCCGAGTGCTATTAAGTAGCATAATCATCACTGAAGCTTTGTTCAATCAAAAGTGCGGTGATCACAACACTAAAATATTCTATGGCCCTTTAAGAAATTGTTATAACTTCATTACAGTAAATGTTTCCAATACAACGTATATTTCCGCACTAACAGAAGGCAATAATAGGCTCTTCTTTGTGGTTAATGACAACAATTACTAGAATACATCTTAGGAAAATCAATGGGATGCATATTTTATTGGAAAGTTTGAGATCCTCTTACATCCTTTGAAGTACATGTATATCTCAGTATTTACTTTCAGCGTAATCGCCGTTTGCCTGATCTCGTTCAGAGGAGGACAATATACTCGCACAGACTTTATCTCTCAGTTGCTTGAGTGTAAAGCCCTAGGAAGAAAAAAAAAAGTTATTAGTATTTCTGCAATCAAAGTCTAGTCAGACATTTGTGAATCCAAAGCACAGTGTAGTCTTGAATTCTAAAGCGGAGAGTTTATAAAATATTTAGGAAGCAAGCTTGGAGTTGTAGATATGACTCCTCATTTTTCTTCTCTGCAATGCAGTTACAGAGTTGTGCGCAGAATGTGGAGGGGAAACGGCTCCGGCAGCATTCTATGTGAATAACAAAGAACTAGCAAAGAAAAACAGACCGCCAAAGAAATTAACTCTAAACTTATAAGCAGCCGACGGCTGGGTTGCGAGAGGTTTCCAGGGCACATATACTGCTTGCCAGTCTCTGGGGGATCACATCATTCTTCATTTTTGTCAGAAAGTATGGTGATGTTTTTGTCTTTTTTTTTTAAATTGGGGCTTGGTTTATGTCTAGAAACCTTTTTCCTGTTAGACGCTTTGAAAATATCCCTTTTATCTTCAGAGCTTGCTACAGTGTGAGAACATAAATTGCAATCAGCGATTAATCAGTGTGACCATTAATACAGTAGATTGTTCATTAGCTTGGCACCATCTAATTAAAGCCATTCATGTGTTAGAATTTGGCTACCTGCAAACTTTCCTGAGGTTTCCAAATTCATGAGAGTGTTTCAATGACTGTAGCTGTGTTTTAAAATGATTATCCTTTCAGAAGACATGGCAGTATATTTAAAGGGAATCTGTCGTTCATTTTTTTTTACTTATTAAATCAAATCCCTGATCCATATTCTTTTCCTCTTAGCCATTTTTATTTCCGGATTGTAGATTTCTCTATTCGGCCGTCTATATAGGATTGTGGGGAAGACATTCTTGTTTGCACTGATTTAACAGCAGTCGGAGAGATACTTTACAGCAGCTTCATGTACATAGGAGCCTTAAGAGTGATTCTGTCCCATAGACTTCTATAGGAGAGTTTTCTAGTCATGCTGTGTGACCTGGAAGAAATCACTGTGCAAAGAAGTGAGAGGGGGAGCTGTGACTGTCTCCTTTTGTGACTGGTGGATTCTGTGTTATCTATTCACACTGGTGTCTCCTTTCAGTTTGACCTTGCTTTTACTGATAAAGAGCAGACACTGAAAATCTCCCTCTACAGAACAGGAAGTGTCAGACAATTATTGGGCCCAGTGGCCAAAGTGAAAACTGCAGGACTTAACAATCAATAAAAAATACTGAAAGTGATATGTCAAATTAAAAAAAATAACCAAAAATTACTAAAAAATGTTTAACATAAAAATGTGAGTTAAACAAGTCACTTTTTGATGACACATTCCCTTTAAAGGGAATCTGGCAGATGTCATACATATATGAAATTCTGTTTCCTATAATTCATAAACTTCTGCTTTCAACTCCAATTCAACTGGTACAGCTTGAAAGCGATAAATCTACTTATAAAAAACTATTTTTTTTTCTATATCTAAGCAATAAAGGAGATCTCCATAACTAGCTAAAATTTTATAATCCCTGTCAAACTTTTCCAATACAAAAAAATCTGACTCTCATGACACAGTGGGGGCTTTTTGCAATAAGTGTCATTACATTTATAGGTTTTCATGCTCATGAATAGTACAATTTAACGGGACCTGAATCACATTGATATAGAGGGTGCGCAGCATGTAATACATTTGTGTCTAAGGCGTACTGAAAACCCTACCGGCATAAAATTGCTTATGGATGCCATCCGTGATATCAGGGCAGTACACGGCCAAGTCATCTGGGCCCAAACATCATCTTTGCGGTGAAGCAATGTTGCACAGACCTCATAAATTTGTCACAATTGCCACAAATAAAACCAGACCTCCTAAAAAAACATAATGTTGGACATAAGAAAAACAAGGCAAAACTGTCAACCAGATGCTCTTTAAATATGGTGTACATGTTTGTACCTTTTACAGCTAGGCCTGTTTTCATACTACTTCCTTTTTATAGAGCCATGATAGGATTTGTTTGAGAACAGAATCGTTATTTGGAACAGATGCTTTGACTTACAGTATAATGGGTCCGTCTGGTTTAACTGTTTTTGGCATCAAAAATACTGCTGCAGTAATAGTCGCTTGGAACTTTCTTGCTGCATTCTCTTTCGCAAGGAAAACAATCCCACTGGGGTCAGATGTTAGCTGTAGGTCCAAAAAAAGTGATAAAATACACTACAAACTGTAGATTTTCTTTTCCTCGCTTGAAGTCCTCAGGTTTCGGCGAGGTTGTCGGTTTTTGGTACAATTTTTGAGCCAAAACTAGGAGCGGTTTCAATAGAAGATAAAGTATAGAGGCTTTGTAGGCAAGTAGTAGATCTGTAAAAAGTCCTGAGTAGATAGCAATTCCTTAAGTTGGCCAAACATAGTAGGCTTCAAATTTTAGATGCCTCAACCACTTGTCTTTCATGTTTGATCTGTTAAGGTGGTTGTTAATGATGACAGCCTTAAATTAATCCTTAACATCCTTTCCTCTAGGTTCTTGTGTGATCAGATGTTAATGCTGTAGATATTCTGTTTGCTCCTTTTTAGACTGTGAGCACAAAAACAATGAAAACTGGACTTTTATCATGAGCGATCTTCAGTAACTTCTGTGTTGCTATAGTAGATCTCTACCTCACCAAGGTTTCCTACCCTTGGTATAGAGAAAAAATGGATGCATCTTAATTTGTTGTCTCCATTCCAAGCTTTACCTGAAAATAAATACACAAAAAAAACACATTTGCATGAAAACAGTGTATGAATCCAGCCTAATTCTAAGAACTTTCCATTGTCGAATAACTTTTTAGAATGCAGTGTAGATTATTTGACCCTCATCACATAAGAGGATTTTCAATGCTCATATTGTGTGTGTAAGAAAAAAAATAGAGGCAAAGAACCTCGTAAGACAATACTTAATGGCAATGATACAAATAAAGAAAATCTGATGGTAGTTTACTAACCTAATAACGTGTATAATTGATACAGAAAGCTGTAAATGCTTGTGATTTAAATCCATGAGAGGACAGCTTCCTCAGCTTGGGTCTTTGGAGGTATCCAGATGGCCCTCAGAAATACAGGCAATTAAGTGAAAATGGCACCAGGCTTGGTACTTTCCTTTAAAGTTTGTCATAAACAAGGACCAGGATGGCAAAGAATGGCAGTGTTATTAGTCTCAATCCTACAGTGCTTTTCCAGGCAATATCCCTCTTTATCAGGTAAAATAAAACCTGTGCCATTTAAATTGATGAAGAGGTGAGTGCCAGGCTAGTAAAAGTACCATTCTTTGATCTACCAGCCCCTGTCTGTTTGTTTTTTGGAACTCTAAAGAAGTGTGCCAAGCCTGGTGCCATTTTTTCTCTGAATTTTCTGAAAGTATCTTCACTTGAGCACATTTTATCCATAATACAGTTCAGTATGCTAGCCCAACCACAAGTTTTAATGACCTGAACTGACACTGTCTCAGATCCCTATGTTGATGTCCGTTCAGGTCGTTACGCCCATGGCCAGGACATTTGACTGTAACGTAGGCACAAAAATGTGCCCGTGATCCACTCATGTAAAAACTAGCCTAGTGGGGGTTTCCCAGGTTTCTGCTTTCAGCAAATTGATCTTTGATGGTCTCATGTTTCAGACACATGGAGGAGAGATGGATATTTGCTGAGAGAGCGATAATCAGATGATAGGTCTCTAAACTACTTATGTGCAAAAGTATTTTCCTCTTTTTACTTTGCCAACGCAACTGACATTTGTCCACTTTTAACACGGAGGTTATGAATGAATGTAACGTCGGCTGCATGGATCTAGTACTAAAGCTGCTGTTAACCCGCAAAATCATGCGGCAATGAACAACCGATTTGAAAAGTGCAATGACTGCATGTCCAGGGGTTTCCAGCCACCTGTAACCACCAATACGGGTATCCATACCCTAAGGATCAAAGGTAGGTCACCAATCCTCTTACGATTTGCAGGATCCTCTTACTTCCTTTTTACATGGATGTTGTGAAATACAGATGCTATGGGTGGGGAGTTTTTCTATAACATTTAGTTCCCAGCACTATGACTACTCTTGGTTGCCTGCCATTGCTCATCTATTTTCTACGCTGAGGCTGTTTTTTAACATTGGTCATTCGTTTGAGTAAAAATTTAATTTCTCCCAAAAAAGTTAATAAACTTTCCACCAAACACCTGTTCCTGCACCTGCTGATTTGGCAGAATTCTCTTGAATTGTGCGCAAGAAGTTCCATTTTGTAGTGTACTGGGGCTTTCCTGTAAAATGTTTTATTACACAAAATTTGTAGCTATAAATTCCTGGAGATGTAAATTTGTCTCTTAAAAAAAAAAAAATAAAATACATTGGGGCAAATCATTTGCCAGTACATTGCTTGCATAAGCATAGCCGCTTGTCTTGTGAACTCTATTGTGTCTAGCAAGAAAAGCTTTTAGAAACAGGTGAACAATTTGTCAGTAGAGGCTGGCAGACGACTATATCTTTCCCTGAGCAGATTTCAGTGTTTCCTGTTCACTTTACTGCTAGAGGGTTTTTCTATGTTTCTGTTTTTCAGAAAATGCAGATTGTGAGGCAGTTTTCTGAGACAAATCCAGAAATTACTTGCAAAAAAAAGGGGAAAAAAAAGGCTTCTGCTCTGACTTAAATTGCAGTGGCGATTTTTTCCCTAAAAATTTGGTTTACAACTATCCTAAAGGAACTTTCAGCTTATTATGTATTATGACTTGTTGATAGTAACTGATAAAATCAATGAGCATCTTACAGATTTTGTTTTCCCTATGGATAGCAGTAGAAGGTATGAAAACCCACTGGATTTGAAATAGATGGAACGTCAAAGGGGCTCTACATTCTAGTGGGGTCTCCAAATTATCCTAGGATATAAAGCTGCTGCACCGAGAAATAGATCACACCATGCTCTTTTGGTCTGATTACACTTTCTGTCTTTATTATAAAAAATAGCAGGTTTTATACTTTTATCCTTTGTGTTAGCGAGATAAGAAAGCATCACATGGACATAGTGGTTAGTCTGTGATTGGTTACATCTTTATTTGGGATATACTCCCTTTAGCTCAGGAATGTCCGAACCTTGGGTGTCGTCCCGGAAGGAGGCTCCATCTTGGATTATACAGCAGTTATTTCTATAAGCATAATGTGTAGCGGCCATCTTAGAAACATATTAGAAAAAAAGTTATACAGGCAGCTTTTATGTGCCATGTGCAAAGGCATGCGTGGTGTTATACTAACTAATACATTAAAATGGAGACACAAAGGATCACACATATAACACTTTTGTTCCCATCCACAACAGATTCACACATCTTGCTGTATCTATATGCAGAAGGTCCTCAGCTTTGATTACTGGGAATATAGTATCCTGCATTTTCTAATAAAGCGGTATACTTTACAGAGACGTTTATGACCAAAATGCACGCTGCTATACGTCTGCTCTTTTAGAAGTACGCACTGACCAGCATGTTCTTCTCAAGTGCTCCAGCCCATCCCCCCTATTCACCTCCCTTTTCCCCAACACGTAAGCGCCGTAAAGAAGAGATGCGTCACTTGTTTCTCCGGGCTCTTAGTACGCACCAGGGAATACACTGTAAAATCATAGCACTTCGTGAGTGCTATGATTTGACTGTATTTGCGGGTGTACTTTGGATGTATTATAGCACAATTACAAACACCCCGAAATCTACTTGTTTTCCGTCTTTAAAAAAGAGCTATAAAAAGAAAAATTATTTTAAAAATCCGCTAAATGTGGTGGTAGAGGTTGTTTTTTTATTTATATGTGTGTGTGTATAGATATATATATATACATACATATACATTTATAAGGGGGTTGTGGCCTGCATTTCAAATCTACCTCAGAACAATGATAAACATATGATTTCTTAGACAATGTAACTAACGTCATATATAGGAATTTTCTTCTCTCTTAGTGGTATTTTGTGATGTAGGAGTTCTTTTCTACAAGGAATTGTGCAGTCCAGCAGCTTGAACTGCACAATTTCCTGGCCATGACCTCTTCAAAAGGAAAAAAAAGAAAAGAGAATTAATGTAAACCACAAGTTGAATTTTCATCATAATAATATTTTGTAGTCATGGGTAACCAACCTTATTGTAATAGTCACAAATTATATGATGATTTTTAAATGAATAAAATGCATTTACAGATATGTTTTAATAAACTTTAATGCCTAAAACAAGCAACTGAAGAGTGTTCCCATCTTAGAAATTTAGGACATTTCAATAGGGTGTGTCATAAATGTCTGATAGGTGTGGGTCCCTCCCTCACACTGGTGCGGTACTCTCCATTATGTACAATTTTAAAAAAGATACTTATACATATTCTCTTCTTCACCAATTTTTATTATCTGATTGTAGATTTTTTAATTCTGTTTTCTGCATATGATTATGGGGCAGCCATCCTGCTTGAGCTGCTTTTAACGGCATTTTGAGAGATGCTTTACGGCAGCTATATGGACATAGGAGCTTGTAAACAGGAGGAGACACGTTAATTTCTATAGAAGTGTTTTCTAGGCATGCTCTGTAAGGGTATGTTCACACGGCATAATTTTGGCACGCATTTCGCCGCGTATTTGCGCTCTAATACAGGCGAGATGCGCGCCGAAATTACAGTAATCCATAGTTCTCATTGAGAATTTGTATACAGTAGATCACAGTGTGGAAGGCATCCTTAGAAAACAGCTCCCAGGCTGTAGAAACATAGGAAAGCATAAGGCAGTTTGCATAGGGGAATCGCCCTAGTAAACTCTAGATGTCTAAACAAACATGCCTAACATCCCATAGTTATCACTAAAAGGATACAACCACATGACAAGAGCCTTAAACTAGGAGCCAGTTGCAAATTGAATAACAGAGGAAGTGTATATGTTTGAAGATGGTAGATTAAAACTTGACAATTACAATGAGGACAAAAAATGGTTGCGTTAACAGGTGTCCGTAGCTTTTAGACCCCATTCATATGGGGGAATGTGATGTGGATTTGGTTGTGGTGATACTCTCTTCCTTCCATGTGTGCATATACTGATAGGAGTTATGTGGATGACCTTTGCTACATGAATACTTTTATGGTGGTCACTTACTATTTGCATCTATGTTGATTTGTAGAAGACCCCTCTTCAGGTGTATGAAGCAAGTGACAGCGACACTTCACTTAGGAATCTGTTCTGCAGACAAATCTATTTTTGATCATCACTGATATGCAAGTAACTTTATTTTGGAGCGTGCGAGTTATATATAGCGTGCATGCTTCTGTATACTGTACAGGAAATATATTTATTACCTAAAATGTTTTGCATAAGATATATAATACGATTTGCTTCATGTGAAGGCTTGAGCACGTTGCAGTTGCCTGCTCTGCTGCTGTCCTCTAAATCAATCTGCCATGCCCTTGAAGAAACACATAAAACATCCTTTTCCTTTCAGTTATTCTCTGCCACTTCCACCCACTTCCCATATGTACAGTTTCTGCAGCTCCTTCGATGAATTAGAAAATGAAGCAATAGTGAAATTCATTTTTGTTTGTTACATTTTGCAGCCAGTCACCTTTATGGCTGAAATATTATTATTTATGTGCTAATATTATTCTGTTATTACATACAAATTATGTTGTTTTTTCTCCACGAATAAGTGCCCGAGCAGGGAGACAATGTCTCATCTACCTGCCCCTCTCCTCCAATTGCAACGTGAAAAAAGCATCAAGGACCTTTTAGTTATACCTTTATAGTCAGTGAAAATCTACTTGGTCACCTAATAACTGGGGAACTTGTTACTAGGCAACTGCATGAATCATTTTAGATGGGCCTTTACATTTAGAACCTTTAAAATATAATTTATCATCATTCATGTTATCTGATTGGAAACAAGTAATATAAACTTTCTGGACAACTTGGGCATCATGGCGGCTCATTGTTTAGCACTGTTGTCTTGTAGTGCTGAGGTTCATGGTTCAAGTCCCACCAAGGTCAACATCTACAAAGGGTTTGTATGTTCTCCCCATGTTTGTGTGGGTTTCCTCTGGGTTCTCTGTCTCCCTCACACCCCTCCAAAAAGACACCTCTGCACTGATTAGATGGCCGACAAAAGTGCAGAAAGGTGATTGGATGGCCACCAAAAGTGCAGAAAGCCGCTGAAAACTAAACTAAAACTGTCGAACTAGAACTTTACTTGAATGAACAGTAAAATGTTTGGTTCGAGTTCTAAAAATTAGAGAAGTTCTACTAGAACTTAACTTTTCTAGTTCGATCAACACTAGTTATGACCTTCATCTGCATTCAGAAATGTCATAGAAATTATTGGGGATAACTCTACAGGAAGAGCCATTTACCCATTTTCAGTGGCCGATTGGTTGAGCTCTATGAGCTGGCTGCAGGCGCTTCTTAAAGAAATGGGACAACCTCTTTGGCTATGTTCACACGGCTTAATTGCGGGACGTAATTTCGCCCCGCAATTACGCCGTGTGGACGGGGGCGGGGCGGGAGCGGGGGAGTAAGCAGGGGGCCGGCACTTCGCCGGCCCATTGACTATCACTGCTAGCGGCGCGTATACGCCGCTAGAAAGTGACATGTCAATTATCTCCCCGCCCGGCGGATTCGCCGGGCGGGGAGAGGAGACGTAATCCATAGTTCTCTAAGAGAACTGTGAATTACCGTAATGAATGGGCCGTTTTCGGCCCGTAATTGGCGCACTTCGCGCGTAATTACGGGCCGAAAACGGCCCATTCTAAGCCGTGTGAACATGGCCTTTAAGTTTGAGCTTTCTCCTAAATATTAACTGATGTGTCTTGGTAGTAGCAGCTTTATTTACTTTATGTATACTTTATGTATCTATATATTCAAATATATTAATAATACTTTTGCACAGCAGGAGAACATATGCCCCATAGAGTAGAAACTTTATCTAGTTCCTACATTTTTGTTCACGTTGCTCGTTGAAGTCAAAAAGTTTGATTTGAATTCAGCTTTGGAAGTTGTACACATCCTCCTAGAATAAAGCAGTAAAAAAGTTCTTAGACCCTGAAAATAGAATGTAACTGTAAATGTCCTGAAGGACCAGACATATAAAAGAGCAGAACATTTTCCAATTGGATCAGAAAATGTATTTCAGCTGCTTGCCCATGTGACAAAGCCAAAGGCTGTATGAGATCCAGAGACATGGCTAGTTTTCGATACTCTGTACAGTGCAGCCCAGCTGCTTTCTGCAGCATGGAGGGGGCTTCAATGTCTGGAACTTTAACGTGAGCGTAAAGAGAAGTGAAAGGGGAAATCTCTTGTTGATAAGCACACCACACACACTGATCAGCACAGCTACCATTGTGGGTCTTGAGTCACAAAATGTGTGTATTATGGCTGACCGTAAACTTGCTGTGTCATATTCCATGAACAAAGTACATCTACTGTAAAGTTGTCAAACCATGCTTCATGGTATTTTGGTGACCAAATGTAATCGTCATTTGCTGTTTAACAAACTCCCCACTCCTGACCTGTATTATGAGACCTAATGCACAATTGGCTTATTCCTATTTGATGACGTACTATCAAACATTTTAGGCAGGTGTGAAAAAAAGCAACAAAGAATCCTTTCAAAATTAGAAGTTTTAATCGTTTGTTTTTATCAAGTCGCAAAATGAATGAACAAAAGAGAAATCGAAATAAAATAAATATTTAGAGTGACTGCCTTTTAGCCTGACTCCTGGAAGTGAGGATATGACTCTGAGAGCCTGATCTCTTAATTTTAGCAAGTCTACATCCATAAAGGATCTGGGGTTAGTTCTCCAAGAAGTTTGGAACAACCTCCCTGCTGAGTTCCTTTAAAATGTACAAGAAGAACTGATGCTGCTTTTTTTTTCCTCGCAGGCTTAAAACTTTGACACAATACTGTATAACATTAAATGATTTATTGTATTACAGTAATATATTTATGCGGTCTAGACATGCACAGTGTGTTGCGGCATGATACTGCTAAACTTTAGAGGAAGAATATATGTTTTGTAATATATTATTTATGCTGTTTAGTCATATTTACAGTGTGTCTGCCATGGTACTGCTGTTGAGGTGACTACGTATATGGATTGTCGGGGTGCAATTTTGGTGCGTTTTTTTAAAATCAGAATTGCACTGCATTAAACTGTCTATATTGCTGTGCATTTATGCAAAACAACTTTTTTTTCAGAAATGCACAGCAATAAAGGTAGTTTAATGCTGTGTATTTCTGCAAAAATATACACCAAAAACGCACTGTGTGAAAGCACCCCTCGTATTGAATAATCCAAATCACCTGGTTACAACGATCAAGAGAAAGTGAGCCCACCTGACTCTTTCTGAGTGATTCTGATAGCCTATTGCACAGCTATTAAGAACGCACCCTTTTAATTGTATTGTAATTTATGCACGATTACGGAGCCCAGGCTGACGAGCAGCTCTATTCCTGATGGGGAAAAATCCTTTATGGGAATGTAGGTTTTCCACCGCAGACTCCCAGAATAAAATCCACATGCAAAAACCTGTTGGTGCAGATTTATTGCAAGATCGCAAAATCCACAACACTTGGTGCAGATTTTTGTGTGCAGACTTTATTTGGCGGATCCACTGTGAAAAATCTTCTTTTGAACTGACCTATATATATGTACCCCAAATTTTTTGTACATGATTTACCTTGTTATAGATGGACCATTATCATGGTAAAGCCTGGGTACTAATCAGCATTTTATAATCATTATGCGGGCCAGCCTGACTTATGTTTAAGATCGGCTGTTATGTTTTTCTCACTGCACTGCTTTGCATATGTAGGGAAAGGTAAATGAAGGCTATTACAAAATACATTGTTTTGTTGATTTTTCTTTTGCCAGGAGATGAAGAAAATGTTATCTCCTCTTAGAGCACACATGTTTCTTTGGTAACTGACTAAATCTTCCCACCTCTCCCTGCACAGTCTTATCCCTCATTGCTCCAAGCTGATATCAGTCACTGTCTGTTCATGGTGAGTCACTCCTTGCTGATTTTTATCTCTAGCAACAGACTTTGTTTACTTAGCTAAATGTGAAGCTTTCACTAATTAGAGCTCCGTAGTCTTGAATACTACACTTTATAAACCTCCAGCAGTCAAGTCACTATAACAGGAGATATAACAGCAGAGCTGATATGTCATTCACTGCTATCTTCCCGTCCACAGCCAGAACTGTAGCTCTCTAAAACTGCATGGTGAAAAATCTCTCTAAAATGCATTTACAGTTGTAAAAAAAAAAATTATTGAAATAGTATAACAGCGTGTTTGCCAGTCATTAGTTTGCATTCCACTGAAACCTGTATAAAATGTGCCCAGTTGTGTGTGGACCCTATTGAAAATGGTTTCTTAGTCTTACGAGCTGGCCTCAGTGAATGGGTAGAGGACCACACTTGCGCAGCTCTCCACCATTTATGTAGGAGTTAGGAATACAGTCGAGCACACTCGCTTGGCTATATTCAGAACTGCCATAGAAGAGAACAGGGAGAACTGCGCAAGCGCTTCCCTCCATGCGCGTTTCATGCTATTTGTGCACTTCATCCAGTTCTATCATGTGGAACTGGATGAAGTGCACAAATCGCATGAAACACATTTCCGTTGAAAATAAACGTTATTTTAATATTCGAGTCGCCCAGTGCTGTATTTCTTCCATGGTATTCAGTGGTCTATTGATGAATAGATTTTGCCGTTTTCTTCCTATTTACCTCCGATATTTTCCGCCTGGAAACGGACATTCACCGAGAAACCTGCTACAGACCCCTGACGTCCGAGTTCTCTCCTATATATATGAGGCCCCATGGAGTATTGTGCCTCGAATTGCACTACCTCCTAAAGTTAGTAGAATGATTTTATATTATGAATCTCCACCATTTATCTCTTATTTAGCAAAGGTGCGCTGTCTTTGTCTCTCCCTCCCCCCTTTTTCTTTAGGAAAGGAACCAAAGATCAGCAGAGCCCCAAAGAGTGTCAGATCAACAGCGGTGGGGAATTCAAAATGTTTGTTGGTTGGCTGGTGTACCTTAGAGGAAACCTACATATAAACAATTGTGACCTAACCCTAGCCTAATGCTTTGTTCACATATACATGGTATGTTCCATTGGGAATGATAGAAAAAATAGTGCTGCAAACAACAGACACCACGTCGGAATCCCAACGTACCCATTGTGATTAGTAGGGTCCATCAGCCGCCATTGGTCTCCATTGTGAAATGGGTTCTCTTATGTCCTTTTTCACCTCTGTGACGGAAACTCCAACACATGTGAACAAAACCTTGTATAGATGTTTGAGATACTGCTGTGTTTATCTCTGCAATTACTTTTATTGATACATTGCCACAATGTCATCATCGAAGTGGCATGACCAGGTTATGAATGATATCAAGAAAAAAAATCTTGAACGTACCTTAAAACAAAAGAGCAATAGAAGTTTTCTACCCTTTTCATCACACATTTGTCTTCTTCACAGAAGACTGGACAATTTGACATTTTCAGTTAAATTTACCGGTAAAGAAAGTTTGATTCAATTGTTTTCAAAATATGTGGATAATAAAGAAACTTTATGATTAATCAAGTGAATCATTATAATAAACTATTATATTAAAAAAGCCGGTTGCTCCGTTTTTGTTGTGTTTCAGGGCTACAACACACATATAAGGCTCGGATTACAATACTGTACAATTTGGTATTTTTACCATAGTCTTGTACGTTTTGTAAATATCTACAATACTGTGTTATCCTGTCACATTGGGAGCAGTGTGGTAGAGCGTCAAATTATTAGACTTTAAAATAGAACTTATTTTGGAGCTTAAACACATTATTCTATTCCCTTTAAATTTTCGTTTTCCACTTTGTGGCAAGGAACAAATTGCCTTTAAGCTATTCGAGCATTGGATATCATCAGCGCAGAGAATCAGTCCCATTGCTGATTACACACTAGCAGCTTCAATCAGTGTCTGCAGTTTGGAGAGAATAGAACTGTAAACTATGGGCAGTATGCTGGGAAATGTGTAAGACAGTCCAAATTGGCAGCTTCATTTTGATTGTAAACCTCAGCGTCTCAGAATTGGAGATGTTGGTTTATACACGGAAATTTCACTAACTTTCGTGGCTTCAAGCTCCACCACCTTGTTAACTTACAGTAATGCTAAAACCTACATGGAAGGAGATTGGTTGTAAATTTATAGTCCAAAGAGACAAATTATATTTACTGAATCAAGTTACAGATACCTGTGTGCCCTCCTGGTATGCTTGTTTTTGCAAATATTTGCACTATCCATGAACGAACACTTCTTTAGAATACTTTTTTTTCCCCCATAACTCTGCATAGTCTTGTTCCCCTTTTATTCTTTTTGAGTTTTTAGAAAATAAGAAATTGATAGCTGGGTGTTACAATTCCTTTTGTCATAGGGTTATGTCCTGACACTTTCAACATATTCCAAACAACAACAGTTTTACATATGTAATAAAGAAGACCTGTCTGGAACAGCCACAGGCCATCTTTAAAGGGGTTGTCCATGATTAGAAAAACATGGCTGCTATATTACAAAAACCACACAATATTTGTCCACATAACGCAGGTGGTATTGCAGCTTACTGCCATTTTGTTTAGTGGAGCTGAGCTTCAACATTTGCACAACTCATGGACAGGCACGGTTTATATGGAGGAAAGTCGCTAAAGTATTTGTATAATTTGGTAATATTTATTAGTTAACGCTCAAAGTGTATTGTCACTTTATTATTACTACTACTACTACTGTTATTGTAATAGATATAAAATAAATTAGAAGTGCAACACTCAAAAGATGTCAATACATATATAAAGCTCCATATTTACAGGATTACATTCTGTGTTTTGACAAATTTTTGTTTTTAATTGCTGTGATCTGACGTTTGCCATCACATCAGTACCTAGTTCTGAGGAACTCAACCCAAATACATGAATTGTTGCACTATTTCTTGTGCTACCCGGTGTCGGACTCCACCGAGGGCCCACAGGTGGAGTTGACTCTAGGGGCCCACCAGTTGAGCGGCGTCTGGGCCCACCGGTGGAGTTTATTTTAGGAGACCACCCTACAGCTACTGTAAATAACTGTACCTTCCTCCTATACTCTGCATCTTGATTTTTGCCTCACTTTCTCTGCTTTTTTGCCTCTCCTGTGGATGTTTATGCAGTTTAAAAACAACTTCAGGTCTCCCAGTCCGAGCATGGCACTACCCTAATTCTGTGAAATGTAGTTTTCACCATTCCGACCTTGCAAGTCTGTATTCATGTTAATTGCACTGGGAGCTGCTTTTATTAAATATGACCACTGCAACTCTTTATGGTTTAGACGTGTTAGTTAAAATTTGAATGTAATGTCTGGAAGAGCTACACCTCAATCTGTAAATATATAATGGTAAATTATCACTGTGATTAATACAATGCATTAACTGTGAAATCAGTTTAATCTTGTGGCTACACAGCTTAAAAACATAGTAAGGGGGCTGAATAAATGGCAATTCATGAATATAACGGTATTTTCATTATTGCTTAAGAAAAGTCTATGCAAGACATGGCTGCAGGGAAGACTCGGGTACCAGACACTTTTCATCATGTAACATTAGTCATTGATCTGTGGTTTTCTTGAATGCTGGGCTCATGGAGGAGACATCTGTCATACCTGTTGCCTCTTACCAGGAAAGCCAACTGTTACAATTAAGCAGTGATCTTAAAGATTGAATTATAGCTTCAGATAGCGCATACATTAAACTGATTGCAAATATAGAACTGTTCACTGCCAAGACTCTATCAACATCACAAGTGTACCCAAATTTATACAATTGTGAATAAATGTTCATTAGGAGCCAAATGTCAAAGATGTAGCTGGCACATACCTTTTTGGGTTGCATTTTGTTCATGTTTGCATTCATGTTGCAGTTCTCCTTGTCAGCCAGCCAAACTGTGTCTTGGGGTTGGTTCTCTCAGGGAACCCCAAATCACCTTCTCAAATTTAAGAAGTTTTATGTAATTTTATTTTCTGGTCAATATTTATTGGCTGCTTCATTTTCCCCCATGTCATGTGACTTTAAGAAGACAAAAATATTTTTGCCATCCCTAGTGTACTCCCTGTCTTCTAGGGGACACTTGGTTTGTTAGTTGGGAAATACTGACCAAAAATTGCCATTAGGATAAACTTTGTAGGGAAGTGCGTGGCCGGGGCTGGGGTTATACACAGTATATTGTTGGTAATTCTAAGTATTAACTTTTTTCTTTCTAAGTGGATAACATACATGAATCCTACAAAGAATTACATATAATCAAAATGTTGTCATCACAGACCTGTACTATTGAATTTATACTGTTTTAACAAGGGTTTTACATTTAAATGAAGTGCCACATTTACTGTGCAGTTTTGTAGCATTTTTGGAGCGTTTTTTTCACTGACAGTACTGCAAAGCCTGCCTTTATTACCAGCAAGCTTCTTTCACTTATCTAAAACAATTTTATGATGTGCTTTTTTTGCAGAAATGCACAGTATTAAACTACCTTTATGGATGTCCATTTCTGTAAAAAAAGCACTAAAAGCATTTTCTTTACAATAATGCACAGCAGTAAAGGTAGTTTAATACTGTGCATTTATGCAAAAAAAATGCACAAAAGACGCACAGTGTGAAAGCACTCATAGAATCTGCAAGCCATTAAACACAATAATTGATTACTCACTTGCGAAACTGTTCAGATAACTGAAGAAGCTTGCTGGTAATAAAGGCAGTTCAATTGCAGTGTAGTACTGCAAGTGAAAAAACACACCAAAAAAGCCACAAAACCAGACCGTGTGAAAACACACTTGATGAATCCCATCTAAGGGAAGAGACGTCTAAGGAGAAATTTGATTAGTTTGTAACTGGCCTCTACAAAAAAAAAACATGGTGAAAAGCTGTTTCATGTAAAACCCCCTTAAAAGATAAAGGGCTCTCCCTCCGCATTAAGGAAAAAAAAGGTGCAATCTGCAGAGGTGGCAAAACTTCTTTACCATGGGAACTTTGAATCTGTGGAATAGCCACCGCAGGATGTGGTCAAGCAGGAACAGATGATGGCTTCAAAAAAGGCTTAGACAATTACTTGGAACAAAAAAATAGAGATATAAAATTCTTGTTTTGAATGTTGCTCTAGTCAGATCTCCACTTCGGATCAGGAGCTATATGTTTCTTTGTGGGCAGATTGGTTTCTGCCTTATGGGTTCTATCTTTCTGGATCAATAGAGAGGAGCAAAGTTTTTACGTGAGCTATGTAAAATCTTTATCAATGTAAATGCTTTCGTCCTATCCTTGTTTGACCTTAATGGACATATATGGGCACCAACTATGTAACTATCAATTTGAAAACCACAGCTGCAGTGTCCCAATGCATTTTTTGGCAATGGCATGGTCATGGTGCGTGCTGTTGTGCTTTTAGTTAAGGCCACACAGTCTGCAAAGGCTGGAGAATTAGGGTATGTTCACATGGCTGATTTTGACGCTGTTTTGGGAGTAAAAACACTTTTCTTCAGGAGAGGTTTTAGAAGCGTTTCTCGGCGCGTTTTGGGCAAGGTTTTCAACACTGTTTGCACCCATACACAAATTAATAGCCAGGTTGAGAAACGCGACTAAAACACGCTTCAAGAATTGACATGACACTTTTTTCAGCACCCAATACAGCTTTCAAAGAAGTGCGTAAAAACGTCATTGTGTGTGAACTACAACGCTGTTTTACATAGGAATCAATTAAATGAACTGGGGGTGTTTTGGAAGCATTCTGGACACTGTTTTGGGCATGTAAACGCTCTGACAAAAGCGTCCAAAACAGCGTCCAAATATGCCAGGTGAACATGCCCTTACTGTGGCTTTGCAAAGCAGTAGGTTACAGTTTCAAACATATCGGTGAAACTTTACAACTCTTGTCGGACTATTGGGCAATTCACAGCATTTCAAATTCTGTTGCAGAATTTTGCCACTTCAGTGTATAGGGATAAAATCCACAATGAATACACCTCAAAATGAAATGCATCACATGCATTTTTCTGCAGATTCACAGCAGAAATTATGGCAGAAGAATGCACCACGTGTGAATTTACTCTTAGACGAAGACCTACAGTGTCTTCCATTTGTGACATCCAGGTGACTTTAGGTACAAAGGGACAGAAAAGCTCCTGAGAGCGTTTGGTTTGTAGACTTTGCTAATTTAAAGAAAATGCCAACTCTGCATGTTCTGTTTCTACGGGAGACTGAGTCACCTAAATAAATGAACAAAGAATATTGTTTCTTTTTCTTTCCAAATGGGAAGCTCCTCGGGGTTTAATTTCTTTAGAGAAATCTTTTGCATTAAAAAAAAGTTGAAGCCTTAATATTTTCTTGATTGCAATTCAAACCTCTCCATAAATCATTGAAATAGTGTGGTGTCCTTAGCTTTAAGGTCAATAACGTCCGTTCATTGCAGAGTTTTTTTTTCTTTAGCATAAGGGAAAACTGAACCTGGAAATATTATGTCAGCAATTTGGTATTTTAATGCAGTGACTTCATGATCTAAGAATAGTTAGGTGCGTATCACTTTCACTAGTTTATCCTATTCACATTTTGGAAGCCAGTTTATAACAAAAGTGCATGCCAATGACGTTTGACGCAAAGGTATGCAAGCTGTCTTTTATTAAACTTGACTTTAAATATCACTTCCTGTGTAATTATAATAGTAGACAATGCCAGTTGAAGACTTTGTATAATTACTTTTGATCCCACACTATTCTTAATCGCATTGTGCCTAATATAGTTTAAAGAGCGCTATGATATCACTACTAAAGGGGTTGTCTGGTTTCTAAAAAAATAGTAGTAATAAACTCCTGGTGCCTCATTAAAAAAGAAAAAAAGTCCTATACCCTACTTCCTCCTTAACAGCGTTGGGTCTCTCTGGTCTTCTGTTTGCCTTTTTTTTTTTTATTGTGACGTCCCAGCTGCAGCCTCTGCTTACATCACCGTTTGGGGCGGTTCACTTCTGATTGGTGATGGAAACAACTGGCACGTGACCGCTGTATCAGTGAGATTCCTGTTCAGATGAACAAGATGAGTATAGGCTTTTTTAATGGAGAAGGAAGTTTACTATTTATATATATTTTTAGATAATGAATAAACCCCTTTAACAGTTTTACAAGGATGAACAAAAAAAGTCAAGTCAATGGCATACTGACCACTATTGTTGAAAAGGTTTCTGAGGCATACGTTCATTCATTTGTCTAAAAAAAACCCTTGCTATATAATTAACCCAGCAAATGTGGCATTATGCAATATGTGCTTCCCAAAACATGACGAAAATCTGTCAAGCCTCAAGAGACTGACCCATATTGTCATGAAATGTATTTTTAAATGCTTTGGATTATACAATTAATAAAGGGATTGTCCAGGGTTAAAAAAAAAATTATCCCTATTTTTACATCACAGATGTAGAATTGTTTCTAGAGATAAAGCAAACTATTAACTTTTTCTAGTCTCAGGGAATCTCTTATTGTCTCATTATTGTCTCATCTACACTATTGGGCTGGGTCAACTAATAGCATCGCATGGCTTTCAATACCATCTGTATGCTGACGATACCCAACTCTACATCTCCGGCCCAGATATTACCTCTCTACTCTCCCGGATCCCTGACTGTCTTTCGTCCATATCCTCCTACTTCTCCTCACGTCTCCTGAAGCTAAACGTGGAGAAAACTGAATTCATCATCTTTCCACCGTCCCACGCCATCCCTCCACCAGATCTCTCTATCACAGACAATGGCTACACTCTCTCACCAGCTCTACAAGTCCGCTGCCTTGGGATAACCCTTGACTCCAATCTGTCTTTCAAACCGCACATCCAAACCCTCACCTCCACCTGCCGCCTCCACCTGAAAAATATCTCCCGTATCCGTTCATTCCTTAACTTCTAAAGCACAAAAATGCTCGTCCATGCCCTCGTCATCTCACGCCTAGACTATTGCAACATCCTTCTCTGTGGCCTCCCAGCTAGCACCCTCGCTCCCCTCCAATCCATCCTTAACTCTGCTGCCCGTTTGATTCACCTCTCTCCTCGATACTCCTCTGCCGCTCCCCTCTGCCAATCCCTTCACTGGCTTCCCATTGCCCAGCGAATCCAGTTCAAGTTAGCAACCTTGACCTACAAGGCCTTCCATATCCATTCCCCTCCATACATCTCTGCTCTAATCTCCAGATATCTCCCGTCACGCAACCTCCGCTCCTCACAGGACCTTCTTCTCTGCTCTCCCCTTATCAGCTCCTCACACAACCGTCTCCAAGACTTCTCTCGTGCTTCACCCACACTCTGGAACGCCCTGCCCCAACACCTCAGAGTCTCACCCACTCTCACCAGCCTCAAAAGCAACCTGAAAACCCATCTCTTAAGGATTGCCTACAACCCACAATAACCCTGCTGTCACTACACTATCCACAACCATGTCTGCCCCTCACCTTCTGTCTCTCCCCACCTTCCTTTTAGAGTGTAAGCCCTTGCGGGCAGGGATCTCACTCCTTCTGTACCAGTTGTTAGTAATTTGTCACCTTTGTACTTGTTTGACCTATGTTATATATGAAACCTGAATGTACAGCGCCCTGGAACCAAGGGCGCTCAAAAATAAATAATAAAATAATAATAATAAAGGGAATGTGTCATATTGTTTAACTCACATTTTTATGTTAAACACATTTTTTAGGAATTTTTGGTTATGTTTTTTTTTATTTTCCTGATCACTTTTTTAAATAATTCTTAAGTCCTGCAGTTTTCACATTGGCCACTAAGCCTAATAATCGTGTGACACTTCCTGTTCAGAGAGCTTTTCAGCAGTGTGCTCATTATCAGTAAAAGCAGGGTCACACTGAAAGGAGACACCATTGTGTACAGATAACACAGAATCCACCAGTCACAAGAGGAGATGTCGCCACTCCCCCTCTCCCCTCCCTTCACAGTGAAAATTCTCCTATACAAGTCTGAGACAGAAACTGTCTAAGAATCCTATGTGCATGAAGCTGCTGTAAAGTATCTCTCTGCTGTTAAAGCAGTGCAAGCAAGAATGTCTTCCCCACAATCATATATAGACGGCTGAATAGAGAAATCTACAATCAGGAAATAAAAACGACTGAGAGGAAAAGAATATGGATCAGGGTCTTGATTTAATAATTAAAAAAAAAAAAAAAATTGGCCACAGATTCCCTTTAATGATCTCTGTTTTACAAGGACCTGTCCCAGACAGTAAATCCTCTCATGAGGAATTGCATGTTCCTCATGGCACATACCAAATATATTATTTCTCTCCACAGTTGTGATCGCCTACATGAAGGTATTCCAATAGTCCTGTTGTATTAAATGTGTTAAGCTTCAGATAATGAATGTTGCTGGAGTCTCCAACACCTTATTAATAGAAAGGTCATGGTGACTTCTCACTATAAGTGCTGAATGATTGTGATTAGTCCCATCACTCTTGTCATGTTAGATCTAAACTTTGGAAGTTCTACACTGTCTATAAGGAAGCTTTATCCTCTACTGTCGGCATAAATCATAAATTGGGTAATTATTTCTCTATATGACAAGGATGGTCTGTTGGCAGGTGGTGTACTATTCATCAATGTATGACACACAACCATGATAGATGTAGTTAACTGGCTTCCAAGCTGGAATACTGTAGGTTCATTTGTCTTTGTGATTGGGCTCTTATGACTATAGCAAAATAGTATTCATTAATTAAGCATTTTTTTTTTAATTTGTGTCCTTAAATTTAATTGGAATTGTAGTGGGAATTTAGCTCATGGTAGTCCTAGCTTCAAAGTAAATCTGAAGAAGTTTGAAACGCACCTCTTCCTGTATCTGCCTGCTGCTGTGTCCCTCTCCTACTTTTTATTGTATGAATGTGGCTGTTGTGTGTACTTATAATCTCATAAAGAAGTCAATGCATGTTGAGAACATGTCCTTAAAGGAACTGTCCAGTTTAGTAATCTTGTCATTTTCTGACCATAGGTAATTCTGAGGTATTATAGAGGGCACCTCTATTCAGAATCCTGTCCTCACAAAGAGTGATGAGTATCTTGGAGGACCTGTCCCACATTACACAGACAACACATTGATGCAAATCCATGCAAAATCCATAATTCGTAATTCCCCTGTGATGGCAATGCCCAGTTTCCCCTTTGCGAATTAATGAATACCCAGGGGAACTTGATTATCAGCTTATCAAGGAACCTTTCTAATAGGTTGAGATTGTCTAGGCTAGCAAACATCCTTAAGCGTTAAGGGAGGAACATGCAGCTTTAAATTCTGTCAATGACTTTGGTTATAGTGCTCTGATTTTATACAGAGGCAAACGGAGGATGCCACATAATAGCAAGTCACTTTAAGGAGTTGTTCTCCCCTAGAAGCTTGGACTTGTGTATCGTTAAACACATTCTTAGGCATATTGTCTGTTCTGTTTTGCCTGGATTTAATGCGGTCTTTATGGAGTCAGTAAGCATCGTAGTGTCAGTTTTTTTTCCTTCTATTTCCTAAGCAATACAAAAAAGTTTACTTGATATGTAAGTGGGAAGCTGTTCTGAGTAGATTTTTTTTTTCTTTTATGCAGGTGGTATGGTCTTCAAAAAGGGGGTATAACCTACATATTTTGTTGACATGTCCAGATTTTAAAGGAGCATTGTCAAAATGACAACACCTAACCAAAAGATAGGCAATACCCTGTTTCCCCGAAAATAATACAGTGTCTTATATTAATTTTTACTCCTAAAGACGAGCTAAGACTTATATTTAGGGGACGTTTTTTTTCTCTATGAACAAAAATTCACATTATTGTTGAACAAAACCCTCAACATGTATTAATATACTGTAGTAATTTCATTACAAACATCAGCATAAGCAGCCAAATTCTGAATTGCATAAAAAAAGCACTATGTCTTATTTTCGGGGAAACAGGATAAGTATCTGATCAGCAGGGGTACACCTGTGCATTGTTGCGCCATTTAAAGCCTTTGGTACTGGTAAAGATAGCAGAGTACAGCCCTAAATGACTGCTGATGTTTAATGTTCATTAAAGTGGAGGCTGGTGGAGGCTCTGGGGTCAGAGATATGATCTCCACTGGAGCAGATTGGTTCTTGCCTTGTGGGTTTCAGGGCATTAACCAGTGGTGAGGCTGGGCTTAAAGTCCTCGTCTCTCTCCCTCACCCACATTTTCACCACCCTTGGTTGAACTTGATGGACACGTGTCTTCTTTCAACCGTACTATGTAACTATGTAAAAGAGGACCTACGAGAAGCTTACAGAATTTAAAAATAGCTACTGCTCCACTGACTTTTATAAATTTTCCTTTTTTTCCTTGTAGTCCCCACCATTCATTAGCTGTCAGTACCATTAGTTTGGGCACCAATATGCAAATGAACTTCTAGACTCTCAAGTGGGCTGTCTTCTCTGCTCAGTTCTGATGGTGACTGCCCTCTTGACAGTGCATTGGCTTATTGCAGGCTGTCAAAAGGGCGGTCACCTCTGCTCAGGGTAAATGAAGTGGAGTGCTTGCCTCATTTAGAACTGAGCCCTTTTATGCTTGTTGTTTCCCGTGTAACAAATAATTCATTTGTCTTTAGATAGTGGAACATCTGAAAGACAGAAGTATTTTGGAATGTTAATTATTCAGTATTCCATTGGGATTAATAACGATTTCTTTTCGTTAAACTCAACAATAAAAGATTACTGGATAATTCGTTAAGTTTGAGTCTTATAAATGTATTGGTGTACATTATTGAACTATGCTAATAAGCTTCAGACTCACACCTATTGTTCTCAATTTACACATAAAGAGATATGACTTTTTATACTCTTAGCTAGTATCTTGTTTCAACACTTACCTCCTCCTTGACCTCCTTCCAGTTACAAACGCAGTTTTAGTAATGCTGGGGTCCTTTGGTCATAACAGCAAGCCAGGAGCGCACTAGTGCGGCAGCTTGTATATGAACAACTCTTTGCAATTTTTTCTTTGTTTGCGATGGCTAATAACTGCATTTGACTTTGTACATTTAAGCTGTTCTAGTGCTCACATGCCTTCACAATGTCTATGTGACCTGCTGTGCCGGGAAAAATGTTAACTATAGTACCTAGACTATGACGTTTTCAACCTTGTTTGTTTTCTACAGTCAACCTTGAACAATAATTTTCCCCTTTCAACTCTTTTTGCCTATCAACTAATCTAACACATTATGCACCTTTCATTTCACAGAAACAGCATGTTCCAGCCTTGGTACTTGAATCAAGTTGTGTAAATAGATATTTGTTTTGTGTTCCTTTTGGAATCATTGGGATTTTACAACACAACTTAGAGACAGGTCTTGCTTTGGCACTGTGCACCATGAAATCAAATAATAATGGTTCTTAGCCTTTTAAATGTGTTTGTTGCCTATACATATTGGAGGCATGCAATTCTGGCCGAAACTAATAATTGACATTGTTGCTCTATTGAATACATATGTTGCATATTCTAGTTTTGTTCTATCACCAGAATGAGTACACCCTTTGTGAGCTTCTATTGCCAACAAATATTCCCAGTTAAAGAAAATTTCTTGAAGGGGCCGTTTACACAGCAATGGACAAATACCGGTCGGTTATCCAACCGGTATTTGTCCGGTTTGTGTGCCGTCCCCACGATGAGGGGAGAAAAGCCCTCCCCTTTCCCATTCACATGCTCATATTCCGTCCGAAAACTGGACGGAAGAATGTGCATGTAGAATCTTTTTCGGGTGGAAAACCCATGCAGTGGGGACTGCTGCACGGGTTTTCCATAGGAGCCCGTTGTGTTCGTTTGCGGACGGTTTGCAAAACCGCAAACTGTCTGAAAAACCGGCTGCAAACCCATGCCATGGGGACATGCCCGAAGTGTTTTCTTGCCATGAAAAAAGGCATGTGACCATTCCTGACATGCAACTTGTACTAAATAATTGTGTTTCCTGTAGCATCCTGTGGCATCTTCTCTTATATGTCTTTGTTGTGTACCTCCTCTGTTATTCCTTATAGAAATGTATTACTGAATCTGTCACTTGAGTGTTGCCAATTAGGAATTTGTCCCTGCACATTTTGACATTGTCCAATCAGTGCTGACAGAGGCCAGGTTCACACGGCGTATAGCGCCGCATAATGTGCACGCTGCTACACGCTTGCTGTTTTAGAAGTACGTGCTGGCCAGTGTGTACTTCTAAAGCACTTGGACCCAGCCCCCATTCATACACCCTGTCTCTGGGTGCTCAGTACTTGCTGGAGAATACGCTTTAAAATTATAGCACTCAGAGGGCTATGGTTTTACCGTATGTGAGGGACATACTTCGGGCATATTACAGCACAATTACTCCCCACAAATACATCCTGTAAACATACCTTTAGGGGGAAATGTATGAAAACTGTCTTGGTCCAAGACTTCCTTTGTTGCCCATAACAACCAATTAGAGCTCCCCTTTAATTTTTCAGAGCACTGGATGTATGAAAAGGGAAATCTGATTGGTTGCTATGGGCAGCAAAGAAAGTCTTAGACCAAGACAGTTTTCATACATGTGGCCCTTAGTGTCTAGGGACACATCCATTTGTCATCTGGGTGTTAACCTTACAAGTTCAAAGGGGTCTAGTCACGAAAGCAATCAGAAGTGATTAGACAGTGTCAAACTGTGCAGGGACAAACCCTTAATTGGCAACACCCAGTCCAGTAATAGATTTCTAGAAGTCATAAAAGAGAAACCGCAAAAAAATAAAAAATAAGAGAAGATGCTTATTTCACAGGGAACCCAAGTATTTACTAAAACATACATGTCAGAAGATGTCACAGGTCCACTTTTTTTTAACTGTATGTTTATTGAACAATAATAAACATAATGTTTTACAAAAAAAGCAAACATTGAAAATACATAAAAATTAACACATCCATTTAAATAATTAAAAGACTATGTTGGTAAGAATACAATGGAAATAAAAAAAACAGACATAAAAGACCGGACCAGACACAATAGGATAAAAAAGGGAAGGGAAAGAGGGAAAAAAAATGGGAGGTGGGGGGAGAGAGACGATCTCCTATACCACCCCGTTCCTCAAGATTAATTGTGCATAGAAGGTTCAGAGAGAAGATTCCACAGGTCTTCTTTAATGTCACATATCACAAGGCATTATGGGAAAGGAGCTGGAAAGCTCACTGCGCCCTCTATAGGTTGTAACAAATCCTCAATTTACTTCTGATTCACTGAATCTTTGAGAAGCAAAAAGGAATAATTGTCAAGCCAATATTGCTCATCTACATCGCGTTTCGGGGTTTTGCCCCCTCATCAGTGTAGAAGGGAAGCGATATTGGCTTGACTGGGGGGAGGGCAATGAGTGGGTCTGAGGCGGGGAACATCTCTCCTTATGGAGAGCACCCGTTAAGGTGTGTAGTGTTTTGTTTTGCCTTTTAGCCCCACTAAATCAGCATCTGCATATCACCAAAGGGATTATGGGAAAGGAGCTGGAAAGCTCACTGCGCCCTCTATGGGTTTAACAAATCCTCAATTTACTTCTGTTTCCCTTGAATCTTTAAAAGAAAAAAGGGAAAATAATTGTCAAGCCAATTTTGCTATCAACATACGCGTTTGGGGGTTTTGCCCCCTCTCAGTGTATGTAGATGAGCAATATTGGCTTGACAATTTTTTCCCTTTTTTTGCTTCTCAAAATTCGTGAACAGAAGTAATTTGAGGTTTTTGTTCAACCTATAGGGGCGATGAGCTTTCACCCCTTTTCCCCCTAATGCCTGTGATATGCAGATGCTGAGTAGTGGGCTAAAAGGCAAAACAAAAACTACACCCCTTTTAAACTGGTGCCTCCATAAGGAGAGATGCCCCCCTCCTATACCCATTTTGCCTCCCACCTTCAAGCCTACGTCTGTTACACTGATGAGGGGAAAAACCCCGAAACGCGTATGTGGGGAAAATATTGGCTTGAAATTTTTCCCTTTTTTGCTTCTAAAAGATTCAGGCAGAAGAAAATTTGAGGATTTGTTAAACCAAGGGGGGCCAGTAGTTTTCCAGCTCCTTTCCCATAATCCCCTTTGTGTTTGCAGATGTTTGATAGTGGGCTAAAAGGCAAAACAAAACACTCACACCTTACTGGTGCTCTCCATAAGGAGAGATGTTCCCCTCCTTAATGTCACATATTAAGTGGTTAACTAGATTTAATGGTCTATACACAGGTTAGGTTATGAATATTAGATTGGTGGGGGAGGAAGGTCAGACTTCCTTGACCCCAGCCAATCGGCATGACTCATGCAAGCACTGCAGCCTTCTCAAAAGCTTACTTTTTTCCTATTTTTAATTGAAATTTAAGTAGCACCAATGCAAGGTACAGTTAATTGTCTAGGACGCGCTGCAGAAATTTTTACAATGCTGAAGGGCCCCGTTTTCCAGCAGTGGACAAAAATGGTTGGTTTATCCTTTGGCCGCGGGCGAAGGCTTTTTCGCGATGAGCGGAGAAAGCCTTCCCTTTCCATTCAAGACATATTCCGTCCGAAAACCAGATGGAAAAATGTGCATAAATGCTTTTTTTGGGGGGGGCCGGCGTTTGAAAAATCACCAGGCGGAAAACCCTTGCAGTGGGGGCTGCTGTACGGGTTTTCCATAGGAACCCGTTGTGTTCGTTTCGACCGGTTTTTCACACGGTCTGCAAAACCGCAAACCGTCTGAAAAAACCGGCCGCAAACCCGGGTGTGGGGACATGCCCCAAAAATACTGTAATTGAAATTTCGGGTGATTAAGCTTGAAGAGGCGAACGCTTGCCGGGGCCTAGTCTATCCCAAAAAAAGCTGATCAATGAGCTTTGGTAGTCATTCCCCCACCAAACCCAAAAATAAGGCCTATCCCGCAGATCCATTGCTTATGTGATTGTTTGATAGGGAATTTGAGCCTAATTGGGGACTAGTCTTTGTGAAGAAGGCAATCAATATGTGTTTCAGAAGATATCAGATAAAGCAGCAAATGGTTTTTACAAAAAACGTTATCTTTATCATCCCATAATTTTTTTTTCTGCAGGATTTTCATTTTATATGAGCTTTGTTTAGAGCCTCGCCATTACTTTTTTCCCAGTGGGTTTCTTTTGTTTTTTTTTGGAAAACAGAAGACTTTTCTCTGCCCGTTTTTCATGATTTCATTTTTTCTTTTATCGAGAAAAAAGCATCCAGAAAGAAAAATGGTACAATCCAAAACATTATGCAACCCCCTCGTTCTTATTTTAATGAGCTTATTAGAAGGTTGCTATTGCTGTGTTTTCTCTAATGTAAAAAAAAAAATGTTACATCTTTCTTTTGTCATTTCATTTTCTTTTTTAAAGTTGAATTTATAATATCCGATCAATCAGCAGATGCTGCTCAGTATGCAGGCCAATGCTCGTCTGGCAGCAAAAAAACTTTGAAGGTTGCATGGCATGGAAAAAGTACAGTGGCTTCTTGGAATACTAAAAAGGTTTTTTCATAGCCAGAAATGCAGTGTGTGGAATGGTTTTTTTACTTTTCAAGTCTCGAAAGGAGAAGAATTGCATTTTGGACATTCTAAAGGTTAAATTTTCACGGAATTACTAGTTACCTATTTTCAAGTACTGACTCAAAATTCTTTTAAAAGCCACCAATAACCCCCAAAAATATGGGAGTCCTTTAATAATTTGCACAATATTGCATTCATCTGAAATCTCGGAAGCAGTAGATGAGGCGTGTAAAAAATTTATGGACAATAATAATCTCTTCATTTATTTGTATTCTGGCAGGTTTCCTAAGGTTTTTACCTTTAGGCTGGTTGACACACAGCATTTAAACCCTTTTTCTGGCAATTTCTGGCATTTTTAAAATGGTTTTTTTTTATGTTACAATTGTGGGGCCCAAATGTTAAAGTCTACAACAACTTAAGAATCAAAATAAACGCTTTTCACTTTTTGCATTTTGGTGCGTTTTTTGGGGGTCAAAGATTTTTTTAAAAGCTAGCATTCTCTAGATGGTTTTTTTTCTAGTGTTTTTTTTTTTTTTTTTTCCAATGACTTCTTGATAGGTTTGAAAAAATTTGGGAAAAGTATGCATAAAAAAAATGTTATACCATAAGACACTAAAAGTTGCATAAAAACCCATGCTTTCTAGTATTTTAAATTGAGTTTTGTTTTTTTTTGGGGGTTTTTTAAAAAGGTTTTTAAACAATAGGAATGTGAAGGGCAAATTAGTTAAAAGTTCCCTACATTTTTCATTTTTAATGTTTTATAAAATGGTTTTTCTTAAAGGGGTGACCTTCATGCCAAAATTAAAAAATGCTACGCAGCCCCAACCCAAAAAAAAAAACCCCAAAAATTTACTTGGTTTTCTGCTCTCCTTTTTAGCCCGGGAAATCTCCCGGTTTCTGTTTAAACCTCTGTCGCTTTTGAATGTGGGTGTCACGCCCCGCCACTAATTGATGCGTGGTCATTGTCTTAGTTACATCACCTTTCGAGGTTCTTTTTTAACGTGATGTAAATGTGTGACCATAACAATATGTCCAACATTTGGCTGTAGCAGTACCCCCCCATTGAAAGAGGGCAAAAGTAAAGAGAAGATTGGGGAGACTCGCGCAAAGCAGGAAAAGCCATTTTCATTTTTTTGGGCTGCAGTAAAATTATTGTTAAATTTTGGATGAATGGACATTCCTTTTAAATCCTGGTCATTTTAGATTAAATAAAATTTTCCTGATTACAGCCAGATTTAAAATTTCAGGCCAAATTTAAAACCCCTTCGGGGTAGGGGGCCCAGGGGGTGGAATATTTTTTGAAGGGACATTTAGATGTGAAACACGATCCAGTGTATTAATTGTATATATGGGGGACATGTATGAACGGGCCCCATTCATACTTTTTAAATCTCCCGGGGGGGGTGCGGGAGGGGGGGCCCTAGAACCGTGTACATATTTATAGCTTCGCCCCAAAAACATTTCTAGGTGCTTACAGTGGAACGTTAAAAAAGCTTTCATAGTGGGATACTGAGCCAGAAATGTTGCCCTTAGAATAGAATGCGCCTGATTTATGACCCCCGGTAGAGTGGTTCATAAATCAGGCGCATCTATGCCAATAATGTAATGAGATTTTTGGGGTTTTTAAAAAGCCAAATTTCTAATCGCCCTTGGTGTTTTTTATATATGCCAAATGAAAGAAGTTATAGGGGGAAAAAAGGGTTTGGGTGAAACGACTTCAGATGTTACGAGAAAAACAGATTTAATGTAGTTTACTCTTGGCACATATGTGTTAAATTTCCTTGTTAATTTCTGTGCGAAAATCCAAAAAAACAT